>PVJX010026370.1:0-17749 GCA_004027295.1 Dolichotis patagonum | reverse complement strand
CCTATTGCTGATTTAATATCATCCTTATTAGAAGTCCTACCATGCTTCTTTTGTTCTACTACCATTGGTTCTATCTATCACATTGTGTCTTATTGGAATTTGAATATGTGTGATAGTTCAAATTTTTTTTTTTATCGAAAATGAGATATTATAGTACCCATTGATCATTTTCTGTTACTCGGTTCAGAAAGCCCTGTAATTCTTTCACTCTATGCATGGCTTTATACTATTGTGCTATGTTTGATATTATTGTATTTGAAACTATGCTCAACTATAGCAGAGTAAGTGATATGGTGTTAGCTACTGTTGATGTCCAGTTGACTTAATGTAAAGTACTGTGTTGCCTATGTTGTGCTGTTCTGATCTGCTCTGTACTGCCCTCTTTTGTTTTATTCTCTTTCAAATAAAAATTAAAAAAAAAAAAAAGCTTACAGCTAGATTGTACATTTGCCTGCCCGTCTTATCAATATGTAAGTCAAAATGTGAATGAACTAGGATGCTCCATTTATGAGCCAGCCAATGATGGTTACGATAGTAGAATAGACAAAGTACTCTGGTATATTTTATGATGAACATTTGCCAAGCTTATACCCAATTGACTTTTAGTAGTTTCAAAATGTCCTAAGAATCATTCTGCCTATAGGGGTCTTTGGAATTCTGAATAACAATGTTGCATAAAGCATTTGACGATTTGTTTTCCATAAATCTGCTTCATATGCCCTTGGTCAGTATTTAATTCATATTTATCTTTCTACCCTTAGTACCTAACTTACTGTAGTCACGGTTGGTTGGATTAGTGGATGATTGAAAATTTCTTGTAATGAATATTAGTAGGTCACTGAAATACTACAGTAAAGAGTAGATCATATTTAACTTTTTTTTTTTTAAACAGAAAAGGCTCTTCTCTCACCTATTTTTTTCAGTCTAAACTCTGGTCTTCTGGCATACTTTTCCATGATTTGATTTTAATTTTATACTTTACTATCAGTTTATCAAAAATATTACTGCACTAAAGTTCAGCTTTTCTTTCTTTAAATCACAGTTTGGATGCATTTAGCTTTCTCTCTTTTTTTTCTGCTATTCTCAAACAATTGCTTCTCCCATAGTGCAGAAAAGACTCTTATTCCATTTCAGGACAAGCCACATTGCTTCCTGACATCACTTGTTGGATCTCACCTTCAATTCCATGAACTCTTGAGTTGCTTCTGTTTTTCACTCATCAGTTGAAAAGCAAACCATATGTATCTCTCTTTTATAAAACGTGTTTTTCTCCAAGTAGGTCATAACTTCATTGCTGTGATTTCTTCCTCTTTTAACATGTTTGTATTTTAATCTTTTTCATTCTCACCGTGAAAATGCTAATGGACTTTGTAGTCCATTGTACTGTGAGTACACTTACATGCTATATAATCTCAAGCTTTATAGTAAGAAGAAAAGCTTCTACTTGAAGGTGAGAAATAAGACAAAAAGTGAGATGAAAAGAAAGAAAAGGATGGAATAGAAAGACAGGAAGAGGAAAGAAAAGGAAAGGGAAGATGAGCAAAGAGATTTTAGGGAATTAAGAAACAGTCACTGGTGACATGCTATAATTCTTGGATATAATGGTAATATTATATATATAATAAGCTTGTTTAAGGGTTAAACTATACAGTATATAGTAGGGAAGCCACATACTGATATTTAACCAGTGTTAACAAACAGTTTGCACGTGAGGAAAGTGAATTTGAGAGCTAACCAAGGGTCTTACAGCTAGTAAACTGTGCAAAGTAGATTAAAACCCAAGGCGGTCTTCTTACTCCAGGCAATGTTTTTCAATCAGAATAGCCTGAGTCTCACCTCAGGGTTTCTGGTTCTTTAGGTCTAGGAGACCTAGGAATTGAGATCTGAGAATCTGCATTCCTTTACAAGTTCTCAACTGCTGCTGCTGGGGTAGAAATGATGCTTTGAGAGAGAAACAGTACTACAAAGTGCATTTCTTGGCTATAGCTGTGCATGAGAAATCATCTGGGGAGCTTCTTAAAAATGTGATGAAGCCAGAATCTCTGCTTACAGGGCCTGAGTGTCAGTGTTTTTGTTTTAGTGTTAAGCTGCCCAGTTGATTCTCATATGTAGCCTGGGTGGAGAGTGCTGCTCTGCCTTCTGCTAGGCTCTTGCACTTCGCATTACAACTGGGAACTAAAAGAGCACTGAACTTGAACCCTTTTGTATGATAGTGAAGATAGGGTACAGTGTGCTTTATTTTTTACACTGTCATGTTTTAAAACAGTCACTCTATCCTACAATTCTTTGTATTATTTTGCTTGTCCTTATTGTGCATGTGTGTTGTTTGCATTTCTACATCGATCTTAACCCTCAGAGTGTCTTGAATTCCCTTCTCAATTTCTAGGGTGAATTTTATGTTAATATTGTGTAGAAACAACTATTTAGTAACTGCGGACACAAAGTACAAAATAAGTAAAAGAATATATCCAATTTTTAAAAAAGTAATCACGCTAGCAATTTAGTATTCTTTCAGAATTTTGATTATGAATTTGTTCTTTTTTCCTGAGAAGCTCTTGGAAACCTTATGTTTTGTTTCAGTTATTGGCTAAAGCAGATAATGATAGCTGTACACCCAAGAGTGTATAATTAAAAAATATATTAGATTAATTGATTAAAGGAGTCATTTCTTCTGTCATATGATTCAGTCAGTAAATATAGTCCAAGGCATGAAATCATTTACTGTATAAGAGTGGGCAAAATACCACATAATTTCTTTAACCTTTAAGCAATGAAATTATAAATCCTTGGGCAAATGATTAAGGTTATCATAGCCTATCTCTCCCTTTTAATACCTCCAGACAGATAATTCTTCTGTCCTGCTGAGACCTATTAAAACTTTTGGCCCATACACTTTCATTAAAAGGTTTAGAATTTACTAACTTAAAACCTTTGCTCACGCTATCACCTCTAGTTTAACTAGATCCATCAAACAGTATTTTGCAAAGAGAGAAAGACAGTAGCTGTTTCTTTAAAAATAATAAAGTGTAGTGCATTTTAAACTGCTTAGAGGTGAGCAACTGCTATATACTACTAGGGCTTTTGATAGTTGATTTGTTCCTTTAGTATGCAAATTTTAGGTTTACAAAGAACTAGTGCTTTTATTTAAGAAATATGCCTAGAGGCTAAATTGGTAGGCTTTAGGGAGATATCCAGTTTGGTGTGAAATAAATAGTTGTTAAAGGATCACATGAATTGAGTCCCAGAAGATGAAGAATAGAGATGAGACAGATTGAGGAAAATTGACTGTACCTAATTTCATTTGGCTAAAAATATCACAGAATTAAAAATGAAGACAATGAACAATGGCAACACAATGTAAATTAATGAAAATAAGCCATTTTTTCGATAGATTCTGAGGAAAGTTCTGACATGTGAAAAGTTTAAAGGAAAGGGCTTATTACAGCTCTCATCAGAAAACCTTGGCTTTGCTTTTCAGGAAGAAGCTTAGACCCTGGAGAGCTTACACCTTTGGCAGTTCTGAAGGCCCTGCCTTAGCCAAGGAGGAAGGGCTGGGTCATGCTCTTGCCCAGTAATTCAGAAACCCCTCACTTCTGGTCAGTGAGATGTCATAGAACACCCACAATTCCAAGGGAAAGGACTCAGGGTTGCTATCTTGAGTTGTTAGCTATAGGTATTTTGGCTTGTAGGTATTAAGAAAATAATAGACATTTAGTTTTGGGTGAGTTTAAGAGATAATATACTTGCTTTGTGACACTACTCTTTTGGGATCTTTGATTTATGTTTTGTTTTTCCTTCAATAACAAAAATTATGATATATATTTTTACATTAATAGCTTATAAAAACTACTTTACTGTGTTGAGTGCTTGTGTCTGCCTTTTTGGATATCTTTCAGTGTTCAGGCTCTGTGACAGAATATTTGAACAGTGTTTTGTAGCATTTGAAATAACTCCCAGGTGCATATTTATTTATTTATTTCACTTTGAACTTACTCCATTGTAATTTTTTTTGTTTGTTTGTTTCAAAGAGAAGCACACAGAAAAGAAAAACAAAAACAAGAGGCATGCAGCAACTACAAGAACAACAAAAACCCAAGATGATAGGAATTTAACAATGGTTGTAATGTTGCATATCTTATCTTAGATTATCTTATTTTACCTTGTGTTCAAAAGAGTTGCTTAGATTACCAGATATAGACATGCAAAATTGATATAACCCTATGAATATTAACTGTTCTTTTCCAAGAACTAATAGAATTAGTAGTATAATCATCTTAGCTATTTTAGGTATATATAACCAAATTTGTATCTTTTTCCTTTTCCCTTCCTCTTTTCTCCTTTCCCCTTGTGCATGTTTATTGTGTTTTTGTCTCTGGTCGTGGAGATGCAGAGAGCAAGGGTGATGACAGTGTGTGAAAGTAGAATTCTGATCTCTTTCATCAAAGATGGAAGTCTGTAATGTTTTTAACATCAAAGACTTGTGTAGAATAAATAGATATCCATAATTTTTATTATTCAGCATTATTTTATTTTTATTTTTGAATGTTAGGGTATTTAAAACAATTGAAAAACATTTGCTATATTCGTTTGGTTCAAATTCAAAAAGTGCAAGGGGATATAAGTTGCTGCTCTCCTATACTTGGTCCCTTCACTGTCACTTTCTTTTTACACATTCTACTCACGTGGCTGGTCTTTTTGATGTATTCTTCTAGTAATATGTATGTATATAAAATCAATGGTTATCTTTGCCCCATTTTTTCCTTATATATTTACTCTGCAAGTCTTGATTTTAGAAATTATTTTTTAAATGCCAAGCTTCATATAAAAATATTACCGTCTGTGCAGTCCCATCATTCAGGTATGAATTATTTCTTTTTCTTTTTTGAGAAACACTGTAAGTTGTTCAAGAACTGACCCCCGTGTGACCTGGTGAAGCAGAACTATATGCAGGTCTCCTCAGTTGGTTCCACGAATGTGAATCAAGGCCCTGCATTTTTCTGCTTTCTCAGCATACATGTCCTATTCTGAGCCCCTCATACTTTTCTGTCCACAGTAATGTTTCTGTTCATGAAGAATTCTCAGAGAAGACTCCTTTGTGTCCTGTTTCATTATTTCATTCTTGTATTCTTTTCCTTTACTCTTGTAGTTTTACTTCTAAATTTCAACTTTCTGTGAGTGTTTTTTATATTTGTACTCATACTTGGTGGAAGTTTTATTTAATGTGATTTTTTGTAGTTTTGGTTGACTGTGTATGAATACTGGGAATCATTTGAGGTTGGCTGTTCTTTTGAATTTTACTTCCATTTAGGCAAGAATAGTGATTGAGAAGCTGGGATCTGGAGTCAGATTGCCTGGATTTGAGGCCTGGCACTGGTGCTACTAAGAAGATGACCTTGGACAAGTTATATAACCTCTTTCTGGTTTTAGTTTCCTACTTTGTTAAATGGGAATGTAACAGATGTAATGATTAAATTAAGCATAGTCATATACCACTTAGTAAATGTTAGCTATTTGTATTTTTATGATGTTCTAATTCATATATTGAGTTTTTATACAAGGATTATTCTGATAACTTTAAGTATATTTGTATTAGTTTAGAGAAACTTTTATAAGTCTTGATTATAGGATGTAGCTTTCTTTTTTAAACAATAGCAATGGGCCTATAAGCTGTTAGGATAAAATAGTAAGTTCTGAATGAGGAGGATGCTGAGGTAGTATAGAAAAGAATCAGTTTTTTTTTTCTTTTTCTTACTGTTGTTTATGGATAATGTGTATTTTTTTCTAGTGTCCTTTTTATGTACAGAGCAATGCTACCCTATAGAATTGTAATGCAAGCCATGTAATTAAAAAAATTAATAGCCACATTAAAAATAAAAAGAAATGAGTTTAATTAATTTTATCAGTACATTTTATTTAACCCAATATATCTGAATTATTATTACAGCATGCAATCAATGTAAAATTATTTTTACATTGTCTTTGTCTTTGAAACCCATTGTGCATTTTATACTTACGGAACCTCTTTATTAAGAGTAGTCATATTACAAGTGCTCAGTAGACACATGCAGCAATTGATACTGAATACCATTTAAGGGTTTGAGCTATTTTTAGAATTTTCCTTTAAGTTAGGAGAATTTTTATGATGCTTTGAAGCAGTTGATGAAGTAATTTTTCTAAATAGAAATTATAAATTTATAGTGTGATAAGACAGTGGAGAAGATGTTTAGATTTGAGTGTGACCAATGAATAGATAGAATTATGGTCCTGAAGTTGGGAGTGGAGTGAAACTGTATTAATATCCCTGAGAGTAAATCCCTGAATAATTCTTAGAAAGGGACTGAGGGATGAAGTAGAGAAAACTATTGCCTAGTGCTGCAGTGGAGTGGTGCTCTGGAAACCAGTGGAAGAGAATTTTAGAGCGACATGGTGAGTAACAGTACCAAATGTCAAAGTCTGGTAGCATAAGGAATGGAAATAGACAGTTGGTTATTTCTTGCTAGATTTAGCATTAGAAATTTAAGTAGAGGAATGGACTTCAGTGGAAATTATAGATAATGATCATATGTTATTTAATGAAACTTCAGTGATAGTAAGATTGAAAGATGTGTATTATTGATAAAGGGAAGGAGTAGGTAGAGAGGAAAAGATGAAAGAGGAAAAGGAGAAAAACTAATGGAGCAGTTGTCTAGGAATGTCCCAAATAAATAAGATTTAGTGTACAATGGGCAGATTTGTATTGGAAACAAAGAACATAAAACCTGAGATAGGGGTATAGGACTATAAAATAGGAGAATTTTTATGAAAGAGTAGATTATTAGTTGTAGAATTCTTCATTGCATATAACTAAGTTAGTTTAAACTTACAGGAATATGTTAGGTGGTTCCTGATTCCCAGAAAGCTTGGTATCAACAAGATACCAAACTTTGCTATTTATGGCTAAGGATAGCACAACTTAATCAAAACACCCCGTAATACTATTTTAGTAGAAATGCTACTTAGTGGTACTGGATATCATTTAATAGAAGATCTACATAGTTGTCTTCAAAGAACAATATGCCTTTGTGCAATATTTTTACTTATTTATTTATTTATTTATTTGAGACATTATTTAATGCAGGCTGACCTTGGATTCTCTATGTACCCTAGGCTGGCCTCAAATATGCAGTGATCCTCCTGCCTTAGGCTCCCAAGTGCTGCAGTTGCAGACATGTGTCTCTATGTCTAGCTACATTATTTGATTTTATATTGATCTACCAATTTGATTTGCAGTTATGGTTTGATCTACAATGCACCCTCATGTGTTCGGAGGTGACTGGATCATGAGGGTAGTACCCTTTTTAATAGATGAGTGTTCTATTGGGAGAATGGGCCCCCTTGGGAAGTAGATTACTGTGAGCATACCTTTGAAGGGTATATCCTATCCTTAGGGTCTTCTTCTGTCTCTGGCTTTTCCTTGCCTTTTATTCTTCTTGTCTGCCATGAGCAAATTTCCTTTGTCGTTCTGTTTTTTGGAGCCAATCAAATATGGACTGGTACCTCTGTAACTGTGAACCAAAATAAACCTTTTCTCTTTTAAATTTCAGGTTTCAAACATTTTTCACTGTGTAGAAAGCTAACCAAAATATATTTGCTCACTTTTTTTTAGAAGTACAGATTTTAGAAGTACAGATTCTAGCATTTGGGAGGTACAGTGAATGCTATAAATGAGTTGGACTGCAGGATGGGTGGTTCTGGTTCTTGGTCTCTCATGAGTTTTAGTCAAGATGTCAGCCAAAGAGATAGTCATATAGAAGTTTGATTAGCTTGGAGGAACTGCTTAGAAGATGGCTCACTCACATGGCTGTAAAACTCATTTTGACTGTCTGGCAAGAGGACATGTGGACCTTGCTATAGGACTGCTTGAGTGTTCTTGCAACATTGTGGCTGGCAACATTTCCCAAGTGGGTGACCCAAAAGAACAAAGAGGAAGTTGTGATACCTTTTATGGTAGACCACTGGGGGCGAACTTATGGCACACATGCTGCAATGGACTGTTTGTGTCATTGCAGACTCTAAAAGATTCACTATCACTGGGAAAGACTATCACTTTCACTTGGACTAACCCTGCCGTGGGTTAGGGGGCACTAAACAAGGGCATGGATACCCTAAAGTAAGGTTTATAGGATGCTCTTAGTTGTGCTACTATACCCTCTTTATTTGACAACAGAGATCAATTAGATTTATCTGTAGGAGCAAAAAACAAAATGCTTAGGATAGAATGGAACTTGATAGTATTTGGATAGGATATATTTCTTTATATTAAGTGTACAAAGTGCACAGTGTCTTCACACAGTTTTTTGAAAGACACAGATATGCCATTCAGTTACTTTTTCTTAAACTTATCATCTAAGGAGTATATTTCACAAAAACCAACCAGTCACTCTAGGAATATTCTGAAGTATGCAGATGATGAGGGTGAAACAGAATGTCCAGTTTTCACCTCTTAAAATACAGGTGTCTGACTATCCTTATGGTTTTTTTCTTGGCTTTAGTTGTCTAAAACCCAAGTGACTTTGAAAATTGATGTGAAGATCTGTATGTCACAGTAGATACATAAGTGTGTTCTTCTTTCATGTCTTGATCATATCGTCTTGTTTATTTCTTTCATATCATGTATCACAGATGGAAATGATACTGCTGATATAATTGTCTCACTGCATCTTTCTCTTTCTTCCCAAAATTAAGCTCCAACAGGGCAGGACTTTGCTTGATATACTCACTGTTGAATTTCAGTACTGAGCACAATGGCTGATAGATGCTCAGTAGGTGAATGTCTAAATAGATTATTTTTGACAATATGCTTCATGGTCATAATGTGAAACAGGCTATCTCAAAAGGTATTTTTTGTTTCCTTTTACTTGATTCATGTCTTTTCAATATACCTCCCTCTCTCCCTCTTTCCTTGGCTTCCTCCCTTTCTTCCCTCTCTTTTCTCTATGGCTATGAATGCTTTCCTATCTTGTTCAGAATTGGTGTCTGGAAATTTCTCCAGCCTGGTTTCTTTCTGATACTGTTTTATTATTTTAAAAAATGTATTTGGCTAATCCTATCATTTTGTATTATGTGAGCTGGTTTCTTGGTTTCAGCTGTCATATATTCAGTTGTCATATATTCTTGGTTTCAGTTGAATATATGAATATATTTCATATATTGAGCCTGTTGCTTTCATTGCTCCTCCTGTTTTGCTTGTCATGTGGTCCTTTTTTTAAATGCATTATTATGTTGTTTCTGACTCAATCAGTATGATTAATACGAAAGGATCCTGACTTTAACATATGCAGAACAGAAAAAGTCATGGTATGCACCATTTGGTATATGTTAAAATCTTTGTTCTCTTAGAACTTTACATGGCTTGCAGGGTGTGAGCGAAGTAATACTTTACATCTAATGTATTGTTCTTGGTCTTACGGTGTTTACTGAAGATCAACAAGTGTCTTTGTGTCTCTTTTGCTTCCTTGAAGTGGAAACTCAAAACCTGGATTGATTATTTATTTGCATTCCAATTTGTCTCTGATATTTTAGTCCTCAGGAGAGGTTCTTACCAGTTTTTTTGGATTATGGGCTTTTGTGCAAATCAGGAAAACTATTGACCTTCTTCCCAGGTAGATATACAGTTACATAAACTCGGAAGTTTTACCCATATGATTCAGGGGTACATACACTTCTTTTTTTTTTATTTTATAAAAAGAGCAAAACAGAAAAAAAAGGATAGAAATGATACAGAACTTTTTAAAAAAGGAGGGAATTAGCACTAGTTAGTGTATTGCATATTGTTGTCTTAGAAGTTTTATGAATGTATGTATGTATATGTATGCTAGAAAGATAACTATACTACTGATCTCTGTTGGTTCATTGAAAAGAACAGCTAGTGCTATCACTGTTTGACTGATCACTTTTGTGTCTAGATTTTGTAACCTGAACTACTTCTAATGCATAGACTTCTGAAGGCCATCCTCCAACCAAAGTTAGATATTTATAATCTTAATAATAATAATAATAATAATTGAGACAAGGTTTCACTGTGTAGTTCAGGCTGGTCTTGAATTCATTATTAAGTATAGGCTGGATTCACACTTGCAGCAGTCTTTCTGCCTCAGCTTCCCAAATGCTGGGATTGAAGACATGTACCACCATATCCAGCTAATCTGAATTATTATTATTAATTTTTATTTATAATTGAAGAGACCAAAAAAGCTATTGTTATTTAAAAATAACTGAATTGCTGAACACATTTCACTTCTTGTATGTTCTTTTCCAATCTTGGAATGTCTAAGAACAAGTAAATCATTTATGTCAGCTTTTGTTCAGATCAAGATTCAGAATTTGGACTAGGTTTATTTTAAAGGTAATAACTATGCCCTTTCTAATCTCATAGGTAGCATTGCATTAGGCAGGATTGGACATACACAAAAAGAGACCGATATATTCAGATCATCAGGTAAGCCAATGGGATTTTGTTTTTGTATCTCAATCAATTCAGTTCCCTAGCAGTATATGGAGTTTCCTATCATGTACTGTTTATTCCAGTGTGGATCAGTAAGGTATTTTCAAATAGAAGGAAGCATCCAGATTATTTTTCTGTTTGAAGTTAAGTTTGTTAATTTTACTTCATTATTATTTCATATATTCATACTTCTCTAGTAAATAAAAATCCCCCACTCTTCTTTTTATGTGTATATTTTGGAGAGTTGTGGACAGCTGTCATATTGTTTCTTGGTTGTCAGCCAAGCAATACACATTTAACTCCTTTAATCTTTCTTTGTAATTGAGTTAGGTGGCTGCTTTTTCCAGATTTCCCCCCATTTCATCTGTACCATTAATGAACAGAAAAAACAGCCTATTGCTTGGTTTCTTCTACACCTTTCATTCTTTTGCTGTTTTCGCCTCATATTCTTCGTTGAACTGTTGCCAGCCAGACATCATTCTTTGGATTTCTTTGGCAGTACATGAATGCCTTGCCTACAACTCTTGGTGTCCTACATAGTAATAGCATCAGCAGTGTATCCTAGAGGAAAGAAAGGGACATGTAAGAGGAGAACAGTGAGGAGCAAAATAATGCGTTCTTTAATTACATGGCAGAGTTAGCTATGCCACCCAAAGTAAATGATTTTACCTGAATCCTTTCATACTGCTTTTGTCATTGTAAAGTATCATGTACAAGCACTAATTTGAATCATAAGGGAAGCATGGACATTGTTTGAAGTTTGACCACTATTAGTTTCTTCCCCACATCTTTACCTCCCCTTCCTAGTACTTATTGTATGACTTATTATGAGATTCTGTGACTGTGAACAAAGCTGAGCAGGGGATCATTTTGTTGGAAATTAGATAGGCTCGGGTGGTAAATGCTCTGTGTCTCCATGTGTGACATCTGAGGCAAATACTTTAGTGCTGTTTCTGTAGCAGCCCTTGGCTTTCTTTTACCAGCTGATTCAAGGGGGATATGTGGGAGGAAAGACTTCAGTAGGCCTTTACTACTGTCTATCAACACTGTAATAGTTGTACGACTTTTCCTCACTGATTGGCAGGGACAAGTATACTATTTCTAGATGATGCTGAGTTTAGTGTAAAGCATGTCAGCATGGGATCCAGGCTTGTCAGAGTTCATTCTTTCTTTTCGTTTGGTATAGAGAAAATGGACCTCTACTTCTACTTACATTGTGCATTTGAGAGAAAAAGGTCGTAGTCTAAGAGATAATGACTTATTGGTGTTCTTAGACATCAGATTCGGATAGTCTATTTAGTTGAAACAGCAGACATTTGCCTTTCTTATTTGTTTAGCTTTGCTTCTAGTATAGAATTAAACAGCATAGAAGAAATGGTTTTCCTGTTTGTGTCTGTGGTAACTTTCTAGATGATTTGTGGTTTAATCCTTCAAACATATTTTTCTTATCATTTATCATGTCTTTCTATGTGAAAGCATGAAATATTCAGATTCAAATGTTACTATATTTCCTCAGATTATTTCTGTAGAAATCAAGGTCAGAATAGCAGCTGATACATTTGCCTCTGTATAGTGATCTAAAAATTATAATACTTATGTTGGTTCTCTTTTAGCTAGATTGTATAATCTGCCTTCATATTAAGTAATCTATATGTTTAAATCTGATTTTTAGAAATGCTAATCGCTCATATGGCTCTTAAACTGTCATTAATATCGTACTCAGTGTTTATTGTTGTTAGGCATTTGATACATTCTTCAGCATCACTCTTTTCAAAACCTGTCAAAGAAAACAAAATGCTAACCTGACTTTAAAGGGGCACCCCCCCAACCCTGTCACACACTATATTATTCTTTGTTCTCTGTGCATCAAAGTGACAGTCCCACATTGTCTCAATTGAGGGAGTCTAGAACAAAAATAACAAACAACCTGGCAGTGTTAGAGTCTCACAGCCAAAATATTTTGTGTAGCTTGGTTCTGGCAGTGGTTTTTGTGAAGCAGAGGGTCTACCTCAGTATCACTAAAGGAAGGCAAGCAACCTTGGTCTTTTCTACTTAGATAATTTCTTTCTGCTTATCTTTCTCTTTTTTCATGCAGGCTACCATGTGGGAAAGAAAGTATTTTATTTTGTAATAGACATATAGTTCTTACAATGTCTACATTTAGTAAATGGCACTGTTCCTTATAGAAGCTTTTGCTAAATTTGTATTTTCCAGCTTTCTTAAAAATTTCCTTCATAGTTGCATTTTTGCCACACTTTGAAAAATGTGCCCCTCTGAATATTGTTAACTTTGATATTGTTGACATAATATATTTGATTGGTTGGAATCCTGTCTGATTCATAGCTTATTATTTGAATGGAAACTTTTCTGTAATATTTACTTGTATAATACGAGTTTTTATGCCAAGATAGCTCTTGTTGATACCTCAAAATCTGCCATTATTTTCTATTTTTGTCTAAAACCGAAGGTCAGTTCATATCTTTTACAGATTGAATGTTCAATTTTAGACTGTCTGGTAAATGTTGATAGATAAGAAAATGACTTTCCATGAAAAAAAAAAAAGAATGTACTTTTAATTTTTTTTCCTTTGAAATCAAAATGCAATGTAAAGTGCAAAAGTGCCTTTAAGTTTCCAGTTCTCTTAATAGTTGGTCACCTACTGGTAGGAGCATGGAAATGTGGCAGCACAAGTTTTACAAGGAGGTAATTTGACCAAACTAGATTTTCACTATGAACAAGCATTCTGTGGAATTTCATAGAATGTTCCTCAAAAGGTAAATATGTTTCCTGTTGTATTAACCAAAACCAAATGATTTACTTTCAAGTGATCCATTTTAACAATTAGTGTTCTATTATCAAGATACAAATAGTTAGATAGAATGTTTTCCTTTTAAAAGGAGATTGATATTATTTTGACTGGCTTTTTAAAAGAATTCCATGGGCCACATACAGCAACCTCCAAGTGGCTAAAAGGGGCCTGAATTCAGTCTCAGGAGCCGAACATGCACGAGTTGAATCCCAGTGCACTGAGAAGCTTTGCAACATCACTCCCAGCCAGTAAGACCGTGCCCAACATAACAAATCACTGGAGGATGTACAGGAGATCCCCACAGGCCTAATTGGGCCATGCACGGCAACCTCCAAGCTGCTGGCAGGGGCCTGAATTCAGTCCTGGGAGCCGAACGTGTGGGAATTGATTTACAGCGCACAAGCGAAGCTTTGGAAGGTTGCTCCCAGTCAGTAACACTACACCCAGTGGACACATGGATGTCCAGAGGACACAAATCACCAGAGGACATATGGGAGGTCCCCATGGGCCTAACTGGGCTATGCCCAGCAACTTCCAAGTAGGTAGCAGTTGCCAACAGTCTGCTCAGGGAGACAAAAGTGGGCCAAATGATTCCCAGTGCAGAGGCGAAGCTTTGGAACATTGCTCGAAAACCAGAAATATAGGAAAATGACAAAACAAAACAGCAAAATGCAATCTCAAACTTCCAGCCCAATCCAAGCAAGCCTAGCAGACATGGACACAGAAGAAAATGTAAGCCTGAAATTCCTGAAATGATAACAACTCAAGTAAAGAAACAACTCTGGAAAGCTATAAAAGAACTCAAATCAGAAATAATCTCCCAGGTAAAAGAAGAAATGATAAAATGTAATGAAAGAAATGCTGAACACATCTAAAGAAGACATAGTTAAAAAGTTAGAGGAACAGTGCAAAAAGATGGAAACCCTGAATGAACAATACAAGAAACAAACAGAATGCATGAAGCAGATTCAAAGAGATATACAGGAAATAAAAAATTCCATCAAAAGTTGGAAAAACTGCTTCAATGAAAGTGAAGATAGACTTTCAGACCTTGAAGACAAGATTGCAGCTAGTGAACAGGAAAGGAAAGATCTTTTTAAAATGACAAGGAATCAGGAAATAACAATTCAACAGTTGCAAGATGATGCAGAGAAAAACAACATAAGATTGATAGGTATAAACAAAAAAGAAGGTGACAACACAAATGATATGAAGAGACTATTTACAGAAGTAATATCTAAAAATTTCCCCAACAGGAGAGTGGAAACTGACGTAAAGGTCAGTGAAGCATATATAGAACTCCAAATAACCATAACTAAAATAAAACAACATCCAGACATGTAATAATCAACATCCCAGAAATGCAACATAAGAAAACAATATTAAAAGCTGCTAGAGAAAAAAGACAGATCATCTATAAAGGAAAGTCCATCAGAATCACAACAGACTTCTCAACACAAACAATGACATCAAGAAGAGCATGGAGTGAAGTATTTCAGATCCTAAAAGAAAACAACTTCCAACCAAGACTGATGTAGCCTGCAAAACTGTCCTTCAGTGGATGGAGAAATAAGATATTTCCATGACAAAGAACAGCTGAAGAACTTCATGACCACCAAACCAACCCTGCAAAGAATAATGAAAGACATTCTAGATGGGCAAGACATTCTAAGCAAAATAATTAAACAATTAAACAGTGGAAAGGTAAAGATTAAAATTAAGCAAACAATTAAACAGTGTTGAAAGGTAAAGAATCAACAGCAGAAAGCTAACATGTCAAAAGTAAACCAATATGTATCAGTTATAACCATTAATGTAAATGGCCTCAATTCACCAATTAAAAGAAACAGACTGGCAGAATGGATCAAGAGACAACATCCAGCCATATGCTGTATACAGGAAACCCATCAAACCCAAAAGGAAACTCATAGACTGAAAGTCAAAGGATGGAAAACAATACTCCATGCAACAGGACCCCCCTCCCAACAAAACCAAACCAAACAGGAATAGCTATTCTGTTTGCAGACAATGTGAACTTCAAACCAAGAATGATCCAAAGAGATAAAGAAGGTCACTACATACTAGTTAGGGGAAAAATTTAAAAGGAAGAGATAAGAATCTTAAATATATATGCACAAAATTTGGGAGCACCCAGCTATACAAAACAAATATTAAGAAATGAAAAATCAAATAAGCAATAACACAATTATAACAGGAGACCTTAACACACCATTGACACAGAGGTACAGATCAATTAGAAAATCAGCAAAGAAATAACAGAACTAAATCACATCTGTGAACAAATGGACTTGGTAGACGTATATAGAGTGTTCTGCCCAACATCATCAGAATATACATTCTTCTCAGCAGCACATGGAATGTTCTGTAAAATAGACCATATACTAGCTCACATAACATGCTTAAGTAAATGTAAAAGAATTGAAATTCTCCCATGCATGTTATCAGATTATAGCACCATTAAACTAGAAATTAATGACAAAAGGAATTGCAAAACCCTCCAAAACACAGGGAAATTGAATAATACACTCCTGAGCAATCAGTGGGTCACAGAGGAAATTAAATAAGAAATTAAGCAATATCTACAAGCAAATGATAATACAAATACATCTTACCAGAACCTGTGGGATGCAATGAAAGTAGTCCTCAGAGGACAATTTATTGCGGTGAATTCCCACATCAGGAAAGCAGAACGAACACAAATGAAGAACTTGATGCTACAACTCAAGCATCTAAAAAAGAAGAACAAGTCAAGCCCAAAGCCAAAAAGAGGGAGGAAATTATAAAGATCAGAGCAGAAATTAATGCAATAGAGTCTACAAAAATAATACAAAGAATCAATGAATCAAAGAGTTGGTTCTTTGAAAGAATAAATAAAATTAATAAGCCACTAGCTAACCTTATTAAAACGAGGGAAAAAAACCCTCATATTCATGCAATAAGGAATGAAAAGGGTGAAATCACTACAGACCATGTGGAAATACAGAAGATCATCAGTACCTATTTTGAAAACCTCTAATCTCATAGGCTTGATAACAGAAGAAATGGAAAGATTCCTAGAAACCTTTGAACTACCAAAGGTGGGTCAAGAAGATGTAAATCTGCTGAATAACCCAATTAACAAAATTGAAAATGTAATTAAATCCTTACCAACAAAGAAAAGCCCAGGTCCAGACAGATTCACTGCAGAATTCTGTTAGAAATTTAAAGAAGGGGGCTGGGGATTTAACTCAGCCGCATAAGCGCCTGCCTTGCAAGCGTGCAGTCGTGAGCTAAATCCCCAGTACAAAAAATAAATAAATAAATAAATAAAGAAAGAAAGAAAAGAAATTCAAAGAAGATTTAATGCCAACACTCCTGAAACTCTTCAATGAAATTGAAAGGGAAGCAATTCTCCCCCAACTCATTCCTGGAAGGAAATACTACTCTAAAAGCAAAACCTGAGAAAGACCCAACCAAAAAAGAAAACTACAGGCCAATCTCCCTAATGAACTTAGATGCAAATTCCTCAATAAAATATTGGCAAACAGAATGCAGCAAATCATAAAGCAGATTATTCACCATGACCAAGTGGGATTCATCCCAGGAAATCAGGGATGGTTCAACATATGCAAATCAAGAAATGTAATCCACCATATCAATAGAGCCAAACATAAGAATTACATGATCATTTCTATAGATGCAGAGAAAGCTTTTGATAATGTCCAAAAGTTATTCATGATAAAAACATACAGAAAATTGGAATAGATGGCCTTTACCTTAATATGATACAAGCCATCTATGAGAAACCAACAGCCAGCATCATATTGAATAGCCAAAAACTGAAGCCTTTACCCTAAAATCAGGCATAAGACAAGGATGTCCATTATCACCACTCCTATTCAATACAGTGCTGGAAAGACTAACCAGAGCAATTAGATGAAAGAGAGAAATAAAAGGAGTAAGGATGGAAAAGAAGAAGTTAAATTATCATTATTTGCCGATGACATGATGCTGTACATAGAAGACCCCCACAACTCTATTGAAAGACTCCTAGGTATCATAAATAAATTCAGTAATGTAGCTGGATACAAGTCAACACTCAAAAATCAATAGCATTCCTATACACTAACAACAAAATACTGAGAGAGAAATAAGAGAAGCCATACTCTTTACAATAGCATTGTGAAAATGGCCATTCTCCCAAAATTGTTATTAGATTCAATGCAATCCCAATCAAAATACCACTAACATACATGAGAGATCTAGAGAAATCACTCCTAAAATTCATCTGGAACCAGAAGAGACCTAGAATAGCAAAGGCAATTCTAAGCAACAAAGGCAAGGCAGGAGGCATCACAATCCCCGACTTGAAATTATACTACAAAGCTACAGTAATAAAGTCAGTATGGTACTGGAATAGAAACAGACCGGAGGATCAGTGGAATAGATTGGAAGAT
>PVJX010026369.1:0-25969 GCA_004027295.1 Dolichotis patagonum | reverse complement strand
GTCCATCTTCTGCTGCTACCACTGAGTAATTATAAACTGGGTAATTATAAACAATATGAATTTATTTGGCCCCAGGTTTGGATGGTGGAAAGTCTAGAGCATGACCCTGCCAAGGTCCTCAAAGCTGTATTATATCATGGCAGAAGGGAAAGCAAATGAGAGAGAGGGAGGGATGGTTGGAGGGAGGGAGAGAGAGAGAGAGAGAGAGAGAGAGAGATGACATAGCAAGCCAAACTTTTCTTTGTATCAAGAGCCCAATTTCTTGATAACTAGCCCAAGTCTACTGTAATGGTCTTAAAGGTGGTGGTATCGTCATGATCCAGTGGCATATAATAAGGGCCAATTCTTCATACTGTTACAATGACAATTAAATTAACATGAGCTTTGGGGTTAGGGACAGTCAAATCATAACAGTAGCCATTATTGATATAAAAATGACAACTATGAATGTGATATCAGTAGAATTATCCTCATTCATAAATTATTCAGCATTTTTACATTTGTTCTACTAAAATCTGTTAACATCGTATTAGCTTGAGATTTGGGAAAGAGTATGCATTTTATGGTCAATGTTGTTCATTCTATGCTTATATTTGTTTAACAATAAAAGGTTAAATAATAAGATTTGAAAGACACTGAAACTTGAGTATCATTTTGAGTTTAGTGTTTCTTTCATTACAGAGTACATTAATCAGTTTTTAAAAACTAGATCTGAATTGGATATTGTATAGGCACTTTATACTCATATATCCAAAAATAAATTTACTGTGTTTTTCATCCTTATTTGTTCTTTCCTTCCCTTCATCTCTTTTATATCTTTTTAAAATTTTAGTACCTGCATATGCAAGTATTAGTTTCCTATTATTTTCAAGCACTGTACTGGGGAATGGACATGCACTTATGAATAATACAGTTACAGTCTCTGCCCTTATGTATCTTATAAATAGCTGGGCGAAGACATTAAATAAATGAATCACAGAACAAATTATTTTAAAATAGAGTTGATGAGTCTAGTGCTCAATGACAGAAAGTAGCAGGAAAATAAGACAGAAACCTTACTTGGTCTTGGGATGCCGAGACAGCCAGGGATGCCAGGCCCCTGGAATGAGAATAAGGTAGTGAAGCTTCATGTTAGAAATACAGCCATACCTCAGTTGTTGAGCTCAGTTCATTCCCAGTTCACAGTCAAACAACAAAAGGTTTGAGAACTGAATATGTTTTTCCCATAAGAAATAATGGAGAAAGAAATAATTGGTTCTGAGACCCCAAGCCTATAGTGCACAAGCACTATATTATCTGGGTGATAGCTGTGCTTCACCCTTTTGTGTCTGCATGGAGATACAATGTGTAACTCACTGTTGACCCAGTTAGGTTTTTTCAAACCGAATTTTCAGTTCGCCTGTGGACCAGTGTTACAACCACCAAGCAGGCTTTTTTCAAACTTTGCTGCTTGAGCAGTGGAAAGTTCAAGTTTGAAGCCTTTAGACAACTGAAGTTTCACTGATCATAATATTTCTCATACTCATACGTCCTTTTCTTTGTTTCATTTCAAGCCAAATGATCCTTCTCCAAATCATTCAGGCTTAAAATTTTCACACATCTTTGACATTTTACCCTTTCCTGCCTCAACAAGTGATCAGCTGCCCAGTGTTTGCTTGATTCAGCATCTTCTTTCTTCTCTTCCCATGAATGATCAAATTTCCATTCTCACAGGATTAGTTATGTTTAGCTGTACCTTTTCCCCATAGCTGTATTTTTTTCTTTCATTCAGAAGATTATTTATTATGCCCTTTCTGCTGACTCTCTTAACACCAGTGTCACAGAAATAGACAAAGTAAAGGAAATGCTTTTAATCTTTTTCCCTGTTTAGTATGATGCTGATTATAGTTTTCTCATATATAGCTTTTATCACTTTGAAGAAAATTGTTTCTATACCTATTTTCTTCAGGGATTTTTGTTAATCATAAAGGAAAGTTGAATTTTTCAGTGGCTTTTGGCATTTATTGTGATGACCATGTAGTTTTTGAAGATTTTTTTTTTTTTTTTGTAGTACCGGGGATTGAACTCATGACCATGCACTTGCAAGGCAAGCGCTTATGCTGCTGAGCTAAATCCCTGGCCCTCCATGTAGTTTTTTAGCCTTGGTTTTATTTCAGTGGTGTATTATGTTTATTGATTTATATATGTTTGAACCTGCCTTCTATTCTTAGAATAAAGCAATCTTGATTGTGATATATGATATTTTTACTGTGTTGTTAAATTGTGTTTGCAAGAATCTTACAGAGATTTTTGCATCCATGTTTTTCAAGAACATTGGTATAGCTTTCTCTTTTTTTTTGTTGAATCCTTACCTGGTCTTAGTATGAGGGTAATGCTGGCTTCATAGAATTTGGAAGCACTTCTTCTCTTTGTTTGATGGAAATCTGAGGAGCACTGGCATTATTTCTTCTTTAAAATCAGATAAAATTCACCAGAAAATCTACAAGGTCCTTGTATTTATTCAGTTGGGGGATTCTTATTACTATTTTCATTTCATTGCTCGGTGTTGATCTATTTTTGTATCTTGTGGTTCAATTTTGGAAAGTCACATGTGTCTAGGAACTTACCTATTTTTTCTAGATTCCTCGGCTTGGAATATAAACTTTCAAAATAGTTTCTAATAATCCTCTTGGTCATTAGTGTTGATTGAAATTTTAGCCTGTATCATCTCTAATTTTATTAACAAAGGGCTTTTTTCCTTTCTTTGTCAAGTTTTGTTAAAGATTTGTCAGTCTTGTTTATCTTTTCAAGGACTGAATTTTTTTATTCATAATCCTTTGTATTGTTTAATCTCCATTTCATTAACTTTGTTCTGATGTTTATTATTTCTTTTCTCCTACTAGCTTTAGGCTTTATTTATTTATTTTTTTAATTTATTTTTGTTCTAGAACCTAAGATGCACCATTATTATTTATTTGGGACCATTCCGGTTTGCTAACACACTATAAATGTCTGTCTTAGAATGCTTGCCTCATATCCCACAGATTCTAACATGTCATGTTTCTATTATAATTTGATTCTAGGAGTTTTTTAGCATTTTCCTTTAATATCACCAATGACTTACAATCATTCAGAAGTATTTTATTCAATCTCCATGTGTTTGTGTAGTTTTTATGGTTTCTTTTGTTATTAGTTTCTAGCTTCATTCCATTCTGACAGGATTCATGAGATCATTTCACAAATTGCTTGCGGTTCTTTAAGGCTTATGCTATGACTGAAAATATGACTCTTTATGGAGAAAGTTTTGTGAGATGCTACTGATACTCTATAGGTGCTTGATAAGTCTATAAAATGTATTTTGAAGATAAGATTATATAATTTTTCTATAAAAATTAGCTAATATGTATCATTCAGTAAATATTTAATACATATAAATTTTCTGTTTGCAAAGCATATGAAATATATAGAAAAGCATGGCCTTCTCCAACTTTAAATTTGAGTCAGAGATATAACCATACAAATAAGTATGGTAGAAAAAGTAAGGGAAAGCAAGCAAGCAGCTCGCCACCCTGGTAAGTGGCTATGACCTTACCCCAGGGCGAGACCAGCAGCGTCTCCTGAGATCCGCACCATGTTGGAACTTAGGGCTCTGGGAAAGCAAGCAAGCAGCTTGCCACCCTGCTAAGCGGCTGTGAGCCTACAGCGCACGGGCTGAGAATCAAACATACCAAACCACTCCACCACCCATTAGCAAGTGGGAGCCAGAGCTCTGAGCATCTCTTGGGAGGTGACCATATGTAATACAACAAAAAAGGGATTTCCTTCTACCATCTCTTTGAAGGCAAATATTTTTATCACTTTTTTGCTTTGTCCTGATTAATGGTATTGCTCTATTCAGTATTCTGTTTTGATAAGTTCTATAATGTTCTTTTGATTTTGCTAATGTTTGATTTTGCTAATGTTTGATTTTTCTATACCTGATTGAAAGAACACTATTGTGAAAATAACAAAATATACTACGGTAGGTACCTATTACTGTTATCCGGGTAACCTGCTGTGAAGTTCTGTACCAATTTCACTACACTGTCTCAACTGGCTTTGTTTGATCTTATTCTGTTGCATTTTACTACCTTCAAAATAATTTTTAAAAAATTTAAAAAATATGAAAAAGTATAAAGCAAAAAAGTGATTATAGCAATTTAAAAGGAGGAATGACTGAAGTGGTCAGAAAGTAATTCATTGAAATAATAGTGTATAATTATACTACAATGAAAATGTTAACTTTTAGAACAAAGAGCAAATAATTCAATTCTCCTAATAATTATCCAATACTTATTTAATACCCACTATACAAGGTACTGTTTTTGTTTGCTCCATACTGTTACATTAATCTTCAAAATAGTCTCAGGAAGCAGTATTATTATTTCATTTATTTTACAAATGAAACATCTGAGATATCTCAAGACAGTGTTAGGTAATTTGCTAAGTCACACAATAAACAAAGAACAGAACTAGGATTGGGACCCAGGGGAACTAGATTCAGAGTGAGTTCTCTACACTACCATCTGCATTACCTCTGGTTCAGCCAAACTGGAGTTTCCAATTCAGTATCTGCTGAGCGATTTTTAGTGTACATTTGATTGAATTCACTGTATTTTTATTTATTTATTTAAAGTTTTACCTCATCCATAAGTGATGAAAGATTCTGTTATTCTTTCTTTTATTTTCGAAAGACTCAGTCTTCTCTTATAGTGTCAAGTCCTCAAATTCTGTATCTGTGAAAAAAGTTTGAAGGTTTTATCAATGGTTCCCAGATACTTCAAGAGTAATTCATCATTTTATAATAGAATTCTGTATTATAGCTGTGTTTATTCATTACCCAGGGGTTGCTTAATGTGCAATGGGAAGTGTTAAAATAACACAGGTTTTTTTAAAAGATTTTTTTATTTTAAAGAGAATAAAACAAAAGAGGGCAGAACAAAGCAGATCAGAACAGAACAACATAAGCAATACAACACTTTACAATAAGACAACCGGACATTAATAATAGCTATCAAAATATCTCTTTCTCTGCTATACTTGAGCATAGTTTCAAATACAATAATATCAAACACAACACAATAGTATAAAACCACTCAAGAGAATGAAAGAATTACAGGACATTCTGAACCGAATAACAGAGAATGATAAATGGCTACTATAATATCTCATTTTCAATAAAAAATTTGTTTATAGTATCACATATATTAAAATCCCAATAAGACACAACATGATAGAACCGATGGTAATAGCAGAGTAGAAGCATGGTAGGACTTCTAAGGAAGACGATGTTAAATCAGCAATGGCTGCCATAATGTTTTGTTTTCTTCAAAACAGCTGTTCATACCATCAGACATAATAAAGTCAAATAAAACAGAATAAAACCATTCTAACTGATGAATGAAAACATTGAAAGGCTTCAAAGCAATGAAATGGGAAATCATGATTACCATAAAATCTTATATACTCTTACCAACTCGCATACTAAGGAGATTATACAGTATTTACACATGTGAGTTGGTTTATTTCGCTTATGAGTATGGTCTCAAGTCGTGTCCATTTATTTATAAATATCTTGATGTGATCATTGTTTATAGCTGAGTAGTACTCCATTGTGTAAAAATGCCACAACTTTTTTATCCATTCCTCAGTTGATGGGCACTTAGGTTGTTTCCAAGATCTGGCTATTACAAATTGTGCTGCTATAAACATGAGTGCATATATATCACTGTGGTATGATGTTTTCAGTTCTTCTGGGAATATGCCTAGAAGTGGAATAGCTGGGTCAAATGGGACTTCCAAACCCAGCTTTTTGAGGAATCTCCAGACTGACCTCCACAGTGGTTGCACCAGTCTATACTCCCACCAACAGTGCAGAAGACTTCCTTTTTCCCCACAGCCTCTCCAGCATTTGTTGTTGGTAGTTTTGTTTTTTATCCTGGCCATTCTTTCTGGGGTGAGAAGGAATCTCAGTATGGTTTTCATTTGCATTTCTCTCATGACTAGTGATGATGAACATTTTTTCATGTATTTATTTGCCACTCATATTTCTTCATCTGAGAACTGTGTATTCATTTCAGATGCCCATTTTTGGATTGGGTTTTTGAATTTCAAGGGTCTGATTTTTTAAAAATTCTTTATTAGTTCTAGACAGAAGTCCTTTGTCTGAGGAACAGTCCATTAAGATTTTTTCCCAATTTGTGGGTTTTCTTTTCACTCTGCTGGAAATCTCTTTTTGACATGCAGAAACTCTTTAATAAGATATGGTCCCAGTTAAAATAACACAGGATTTTACAAACCCACTGTTGTAAAATCCACTGTTTCAGAATAATTCTTAAAATCATTGTCACTGAAAATATTTAAGATGGTATGTGTTGTAGATTTAATGTTCACTTCTTTAGTTGCTATCATTTCATTTCTGTCTGGCATGAGAATGGATACATACACTTTCCAAATTCCTTTGTCACATATCAAGATTTCTCTTGATACATCTTTTTTTTTACCTCTAAGTTTACTCTTCTTTCTTCAACTTAAATTCCTTAGTAAACAATAAAGCTTGTTTTGTAGAACTCACAATTACTATTGGTCTCTTATGCAAAGGAAATGTTCATATATATGAGCCAAAACTTATTTAGTTTTACCTGAAAATAATAAAATAAGGATAGTTATTTTTTTTTTCTGAATCCAAACATTTCTCTGGTAAACTGTGCATCTTCTCCATACCTATGTAGTGATCTGGAAAACTATGGGCAAATATTGTGTATAAGTGAAAGAATAAAGTTGAAAATTTTTTATTTAACTTGAAAAGCACACAGGTTAACATTATCTCCTGTTCATGTCTATTTTTCCATTTTTAAAATTTGTCCTTAAGATTTTTGTCCCATGCTTTCTCTGATCCTTGACAATATAATTCTAATTTAATACCTTTATATAATAGAAATATTTGAGAAATACCAAGAGAGTTGTGAGTAATGCCATTTTTGAAACTGGAGAACAGAAGGGCTCCACTTGTAAAATGTTAGCCCCTGCACCATGGCCACCAGTAGTAGCCAAAAGAATCACCCAGGGTTTGGGGAGTGGGTGTATTTTCTATTAGAATGGTCTATTTTAGCAAAATAAATTCAAAACTGCTGCTCTAGCAGAAGGTTTAGTTATATGTTTTTGGATATCATTAGTCCCGTGGCAGTACATGTGATTCCTTAGGCATGGTCAAACCAGTTCTTCTTTATAAGGGTTTACTAAAAATCAAACAGCAGCATATGAAATGTAGTAGAGTAGCTTCCATGCATCTTATGACTGTCTTTCCTGTAATTGTTCACTGGTTTCTTTGTGGTCCCACTGAAGCTGTACAATATTTGTCAGCACCAATATTACTTTAATGTAGTGTCTGGTTTATATGTCTCTCTTCTGGGTTTTATTAGCTGTTGTGTCTTTTATCAGTTGCATGTAACATGGAAGGTTTATTTGCTCTTTGTTGAATGAAGACTGTGGTGTGAAAAGTGAAGAGTTAGTGAGGTAATTAACCCAAGTAGTAAGTTAAGTAGTAAGAATGGAATGGTAGATTGTTCGGAGCATCCAGTATGAATGGTGTTTTCTTGTTAGGGTTCTCAGATGGGAAGGTAAGGCTGCATGTATAGGTGGGAACAAGCAGGATCCAGTGGACAGCAGCAGCAAGAACTAAGCTGACTTTCCTGCATAGGGAAGTGAGGAGAGGTAAGTTTGCACATTCTAAAGACTTAGAAGCAGCTAACAGAAGCTGCTCAAGGTTGGAATTAAAGAATTATATTTTATTTGAAAGCAATAGAGAGCCTCTGTAATTCTTTGATCTGAGCAATGAGCAATCAAAGTAACATTTTAAAGAATTAGTTGAATGAATGTGTGCTTAGATCCAAATTCACAAGTATGAAATATCAGTTTATGAAGTATTAACTGTAGTCTGGGTCATCAGTTGATACTAAAGATCTCTTTCTTTGTGTCCTTACCCCACAGGTTGTTATTTTGTACTTTGAGCCGAGTACATTTCGCTGTATTCTCCTAAGATGGGTCCGTCTTCTTGGTTTTGCCACTGTTTATGGAACTATCACTCTGAAGCTTCACAGGTATATTTTATTAGTTTTCATTCCTATGGAAGGATTGGATTTTAGGACTTAGCATGTAACTGTATGTTGGCTTGGCCACTTAAATGTTTTAATTTTAAGAATTCAGATACAAGGATTCTATATTTTTATTTATACACATCTATATTTTTCAACTTCTAGGCAATATATTTTAGATTCCTTGGGGAAATCTTTAACACAACCAAAGTCTGAAACAAGATGCTTTTGTAAAATGTGTCATTGGTTGGTAAAATATGTCATCGCTTATAATTCTGAAGAAAACAATAGCATTAGAATTCTACTAAATTCTACTAAATAGAATTTAGTAGCTAAAACCAGGGTAGAATCCGAAGACAATACAGCTGAAATAATGATTTTTGTCTAAGCTTTACAGAATTCTGTATAGGACAATTCAGCAGTATATTTATTTCACAAAAGCTACTATCCTCCGTTCCCAAGTTGTATATGGATGAGAAATGTGTGAAGTTTAAAAAAATGTATTCTGGACTTCACTCCTTACTTAATATGCTGCCATGATTATCAATCTTGGAAGATGAAGGAATCCCTCATACTTACTTTCAAAGCCATGTAAATATTAGGAAGAATATGGCAACAAAATACCTACTTAGGAAACGTAAGAATGGCTGGGGAAATATTCAAAGATTTGTCTTGCCTCCTGTGTCCATATTTAAACAAAATTTCAGTAAAGTTGTGCCAAAGAGCACTGGAGAAAAACAAACAAATACCTCTTGCAAGATTCAGATATAACCTATAGAAAAAATGCTTTGATCAGTGTGGAAGCTGTTTTGATAAGCACAGTAAGCTATTCATACTTTCATGCTAATTTTTCCATAAATATTTCTCAGTGAAAGTCTATTATTCATACAATGGCTTATTTTAGATGTCATAATATGTATGTTTGTCTTATGTTAAATATCTTCCCTTTCAACTTTTTAAAAAGTGTGATAATTATTAACCACACAAGAATCTCCCTTCCTTCTTTCCTTTATTCCTTTCCCTTCTTTCCCTCCCCCACTTCTTTCCTCTCTCCCTCCTCTTTCCTTCCTTTCTTTTTGGTACTGAGAATAACTGAGAATGTTCTAGATTATCTTTTTGGAACAAATGTGAATACCTTTGACTCTGAAAATAGTAAATTACAAAAATAATTGGACAGGATTTCAAGAGATCCAATTTAGGTATTAACTTAGCCTCTAACTCTAAGGAATCATGATTCTGTCTTATAAAAGAAAGAATTAGACAAACCTATAACATTGTTTCTGATTCTCCCTTGATTCTGTCCATATGGCAGAACATTTTGCTACTGTGTACTCTTCAAGTACCTCCCATATCCCCATTCCTTATGTTACTGCTGTTTGTTCGTTAATGTTCGCCAAAGGAAAGGAGAAATGAAACACAGCATACAATGAGCAGTAAACCTTCTAGAAACCCTGAAACAGGTACCCTATTGTGATTTAAAAATACCTCCTCTCTGTACGAGTCTAGCATTTAGGGTATATTGGGTTTTCTATTATGATACTTTTCACTCCTTTACAGTTGTGTTATATAATTTCCCTCACTAACTTCTTGAAGTGAGTGAGAATCCTTCCACTGAATCACCACCACTGAGCACAATAACTGACACATTGGAGGTAGTTGGTATGTATTAGAAGATCACTGGCTAAATAAAAACACCCAGTGCTGGGAAGGGGATTTAGCTCAGCAGCATAAGCACCTGCCTGGCAGACGAGAGGCTATGAGTTTGATCCCCAGTACTAAATAAATAAATGAATAAATAAAACACCCAGTGTATTCACACAAGCTGCTTTCCATAGTTCTCTGCACATGGAACATAGTCATATTCCCCAGGTTGCTGTGTGCATCATTGTGTCCTCACGAATCTGAAACACAGATTGCAAAAAGTCTGCAAAAAGATGGTCTGCAAAAAGATGGTCTGCAAAAAGATGGTCTGCAAAAAGATGGTCTGCAAAAAGATGGTCTGCAAAAAGATGCCAAATGGAACAAATCATGAAGTGAGAAAATTACTTTCATTCAGGTTTCATTTCAGTCCTTATTATTTCCATGAGAAAGATTAATTTGGAATGACTAGGTCTCTAACACTTGTGGCACAGTTGCTAGTCTTTCTTTGGAACAGAGAGTGAATCAGGCTGCAAGCTCAGAACTTTGCACTACACTGCTATCTACTTAAAATTCATTACTTTTGTTTCATTTTTGTATTTCCGTAGTTACTTTCTATTTACAGAAAGTGCTGTCTATTGGCTTTTCTTTAATGTAGCAATACAGAGTTTCCATTAAAATATTTTCAAACCAATAAAAGGAAACTAATTTAAAGAAAACATTAACTGTTACTCAGTTCCTGCAGAAATCTTGAGGGTGGCATGCATATGATTGGAATGTAGGAAACAAGCTTATTTTTTTCATCTTTTTTGTTTATTTTTAAAGACTGGAATTAACAGAATTTTCTCTCTGTGTCTCTAGAAGTCATTGCAATGAAGAATTACTCTACAAAAGGCTTAAATCGAGTGAAAAATATTTCTAATTTAATGAGCAGAATTATTTTTATCCTTGCAAACCATATAACTTCATGATTATGTTCTGAATTTTCTTCATATTAAACTTAAATTTAACTGATTATATTATTGTTTGTCTATAAACTGAATAATCAGCATCCCAGAGAAATGTGAGCAATTTGTAGGAAGGACTGACAAGCTCAGCATTTCATTCCCCATGTTTAGTGCAGCACTTTGACTCCACTGTGTATTCAGGTATTTGTTGAATGAGTGGATGGGTGGATAGTTCTAGTAAATGGAGCAGCCAGTGGTGTTTTGGGCTGGCATCTCTTTAAAAATCAAGCAATATGTGGCTCTGAAGAAAGGACTTCGAAGCTTTTCTAATGATGAGATGAAGAGAAGGGACATAACTTCTTATAAATCCAACTTTAAATGTCAGTTCTAATGTAACCTTATATACAACCAAAAATAAATTACTTTAACTTTTGAGAATTAGTTCCCTTATCTATAAAATGGTTTACTATTTTACTTGTAAAGTTGTGTTAAATGCACTTTGAATATTTGTAAATATATCAAATAGTCTTTTGGTTGCAAACCACAGAAACTGACTTTGGCTAAATTAAGCAAAAAAAGGAATTCATTTTGAAGACATGGAAAAATCATAGAATTAATGGGAAAAGCTAAAGAACAGACAGTGAGAAGAGCTGGTCCAGGGAGCTTGAGGGATTAGACTAGCCTGAGCTAAGATATTTTCATAGAAATTTGGTTTTATTTCAAAATTAAAAAAAAAAAACACTAAAAGTCCATCATACCTCCCTGCACAGAAAATTCTAAGGACATTGTAAGTATGGATATATAAAATGATTGCTACAGTCTCTTGAAGATGAGATAGACAAGAAAGACCTGGGTTTTGTGCTATACAGGTATTTCCCTCATGGTTTAGTGGAAACAGCAAATATTTTTTCTCTGTTACCTAATGTGTTGCTGACAGGCTGTAGTGGTAACAGAATTCCCAAAGCACTGAAAACTCAAGAAAGATACAAATAAGAAATAGATTTCACTCGATCTTTAGAACGGGTACTATTAGTCTGGAATGGGAACTCATTTTTACCAAGTCTCTGCCCTTTTCTCTGATAGTCTTATCCCATGTCCAAGAATGCAGACAAAGACTAACAGAGTAAGCCAAAGGAAAACTTAAAAAAGTCTTTCAGTTATTAGCAGTGCAACACAGGGTTGACCTAAGCTGGTGTTGGAGGTTGAAATGGTCTGTCCATCCCTTGGGGAGCACTGTATTGTCACTAACATTGTTTAGTATAACTAGCATTTGTGACAATAAAAATCTGATCAACATTCACTCATTTATTCACTTATTTGTAGTGCCAGGGATTGAACCCAGGACTTTGTGTATGATAAGCATACCTTCTACCAATTCTTCCAGGCAACAAAATTTATTTGGACTTTTAACTGTTTCACTCTGACCAAAGAAAGGGGTGGAGTTTGACGGTACCGGTATTAGTTAACTCAGTATGGATTGTCAGGCAGAAAAGAAGTGAAATGGGCAAAAACAAAGAACATGCATTTATACAAACAGTTTCTGTCAGGAACCAAAGAATTGTTTGACTTCGTATATGAATGACTAGGGCAAATCTAAAAGGACATCTAGTACTTTCATAAATATGTGAGTTCATGTAATACCTGCTTTCCTAGTTGTTAGTTTAAGAAACTTGGGAAGGCATTATCTCAAAGCTCAGAAAAGTCACATATGTCTTTAGGAGGCAACGTAAGGAAATGTTTTTAAAGGAAACAGGGTGGAGAGAAATTTTAAAATTTAAAATTAAAAGAATATTTTCCTATTCCCTATAATAATGTTTTTGAAAACACATTAGCTTTCATTTTTCTCAGGCTAATCAAAAAAAAAAAAAGAACTTCTTTTATATTGTTTTTAAAATGAATCTTTAAACAAGCTATGAAAAGACTTCTCCTGGCTGTGGACTGAGATTTATCATTTCATGCAATATTCAGTACTCCTTGCCATGGGTACAACCCAAAGCAGTTTGCTCTGCTGTGCTCATTAGCACTAAATATTTACAGTTTGTGGGAAGGTTTATTTTTTATATATTTTAGTTTGTTTCCTAGTAAATTTTAAGAAGTAACTGGCAGATACTTACATATATATTTATTTTATGTATTCTTCTAAGTACATATAAAATAAGAGACCTTAAATTTTTAAAACAGCAAAAGAAAAGCAAATAGGTGGCTTTCTGGAAAATGCAAGAGTTTATAATAGAGTGAACATTGTCTCTTTTAGCTTAACTGTGACAATCATAGGTGGCAGAGAATTTTCAGTGGAGCCCAAGGCAGATGCACTTATCTGACTTTATAAATCAAGTGTAGACATGCTTTAAAAGACCTTTGAATGACCTATTGGTTAATCTCTCACGTAGGAAAGCTACGAAACAATGACCTTTGTTCTTACAATGGTGTCTATGGAGATGCCTTTGGACATTCACAAATTCTTCTAACACTTTTTTTCACCCCCACACATAGAAGAATGACATTTAGGGTCTGCATTTGTTTGTTACTATAACAGAATATCTGAGGCATGCTAATTTTATAAAGAAGGAGTCTGTATCATAGTTTTTGAGGATAAAATTCCTCTAAATAGGGCAGCTTCTGGCAAAGGCCCCATATCACACCTCAAAACAGGAAACCAGAGAGCTGCATGGAGCCAAGCTTACCTTTCAAAACAACTTTCTCAAGAACTAAAGTGTCTCATGAGATCTACTTTAACCTTCCTGAGCACAGTGCCCTCAATGACCTCAAGGTTTCTATCTCTTAAATTTAACACTGCCTGACCTCTTAAATTTAACACTGCCGATATAGACTTACTGGGGACCAAGCCTCAAACATGCAATCCACTGAGGAATACACTCTAACCATATCCAACCACAGCAAGCTTCTAAGTCGGACTCAAACAAAAGATTTGAATGTGAAATAATTTTAAAATGGTTTTAGTCAATTGCTGATAAAATAATATGCTAGTAAATTCTCTCTTGAATATGTAGATGTAGGCATTACTGCATAGACATAGGTTTTACTAGGAAATGGTAAAAGCTTGGCATGTGGAACCTGGTAACGATATGGATAACTCTTCTCTGCTCAGCTCACTGATTTCTCATCATTACTGGCCAACTACTCTGGAATATAAAATACCTTGAAGTGGAGAATTACTTATAATGACATTTCTTAAGAACCATATTGTTCACTATAGAAAAGGAACTCCTGCTTCAGAAGAAATTCAAGGGCTGGGGATTTAGCTCAGCAGCATAAGCACCTGCCTTGCAAGTGCTGGGTCATGAGTTCAATCCCCAGTACCCAAAACAAAAAACAAAAAAAAAAAAAAAGAAGAGAGTCTCTTCCTGTCCATGAATGTACTACTTGGGCAAGAAGCTAAGCAAATTCAAAGCCAAAAAATTACTTAACTTTAGAAATGAATCAAAAAAATTTGAGCCTTTCCTCTTTCACTTGTATTTTTGATGTCTTGGAAGAATAAATATATTCTTTATTTTAAAAGTCACACTTAAATTCTTAGAAGGTGAAAACTTAAACTGATGTTTCATAACTCTAATATTAGAATTTTAAGAAATTGGAAAAAATTAATTTTAAAAATGATTTGGCTTTTTCTTTTCCTATTTAATAACTCACAAAATGCTATGCTAAACTTTTTGAGATTAAGATTTATAAAGTCTCATTGGAGACAGTTTCACCATTTTAAATCATGTTTAAAGAAATAGGAAAAATCAAAAGTCATTTGGCTATTAGCACTTTCATGAATTAAGGAAATAAGTATATGGAATGTACCATAGAGACTCAATTAAAGCACAGAAAACCTGTGAGTTATCCTGATACTAATTATCAAAGACTCTGTATAGTTATATATCTTAGCTTGGCACACACTGTTTTTGTCATTCTGATTACTCTTAGCTGTGAATGACCTAGCAGAAGGAAGGCCCCTGAGACACTGAGAAATAAGCAAGGGAGGCTATCTTGCTTCCTCCTACATGCAGCTTCCTTTTGTTGGCACATTTGCAGTCTAACTGCAGCTTCCTGAATCTGCAATCCTTGGAACCTTGTACATGACTGTGTGTTGTGAATTCAGGAACCAAGAGTCATGAAAAGAAAACCCCTCAGCATCAGAGTTACTTTTTAATTGTAAGGTCTCTAAGTAGCTAGAAAATAATTCCTCCTAAGCATTAATTCCCACTCTGGTCTTGCCAGTGACTTCTTACCACACTGTCCTGTCCAGCACACAGAAGGGACTCCAGCTAAAAGGCCAAATGCTATTGATTGTGTTGGGGCTACATGGTGTTTTCAGAAATAAGAATTTTTATCTTGAATAGCTCTACTTATAAATTAATATATTCTATGTAGTCTACTCAAATGAAGTAAAAGACTTGGGAAATATATGAATACTGACAAAAGATGCATTTATTAACTAGAGGTCTACATTCATATAGAATCTTTAATGTCCATATGTGCCATTTGAATAAAAATATAAAGAAAAGCAAAGTTCATTTTATTCTTCCTTCCAGAACATATTAACTAGTAGATATGAATAAAATGGAAATGTAGCTCATTCAGAAAACTAAGACTTAAAGCTTTACTTATTTTCCTGTCTTCAGGTTTTATGCTTACTTTATTGCATGATATATCTTTGAAATGTAGTTTATAAAATCTACAGTCAAAGCTTTCAGTTGTGAGCCTGTATTCTAATTGCTAATAGATTATGTCTAGATCTCTAAAAAAAAGCTCATATTAGAATATATAGTTTACAGGCTGTGTGCCATCTTAGAAGTATGCATTGTTTCGTGGGGTTTTTTTGGCGTGGGTTTTTATGCTTTCAAGTTTTGTGTGTGTGTATGTGTGTGTGTGTGTGTGTGTAAGTGTATATGTGTGTGTGTTTACATGTATGTGTGCTCTATTGAACCATTTAATGAAAAGTCCATCTGGTACTAATTCAAAATTAGTATCTCTCAGACTATAGCTTATAAGCAGTTTGTTATCCCAAAGTTCTTTATTAGCAAATCTGTGTCCAAACCTTGCATCCTATATGCCATCAGGTTGAAATCTTTATCTTCTTTAGGGGGAGTAGATAAAGGAATAAGTGGGTAAGGAGATTAATTTATTCAGGAAGCAAGAAGAAATGGGAACCAAGTTCCTTTAAAGGCCAAAATAAAACAGTCTCCATCTGTGAGCTCTTTGTTATCATCACTTGTCTCCAGTTGTCACTGTACTATTTGGGGCCCAGAGTCTGGACCTTAGCTCATTTGTGGATGGATGCACCTATAATCTTCCTCATGTGACAATAGTTCACCTGGCTTGCGTTCATTCTGTTGATTTTCATGTGAAATGTGTACGTGTCCAGTCTAGAAAAAGTTATGCCAACAAGGAATTTATTACTAGAAATACAAATATTCTAGTTATTACTAGAAAGATACAAGCTACTAAGAGTCACTAAGAAGAAATAGAAAATCTGAACATATCTATAATAAAAAAAGACATTTAATTAGTAATCAAAAACCTTGCCACAAAAAATCCCAGATAATTCTGGTTAGCTTCAATGATTAATTATACCAAAGACTTAACACCAGTTGTTTGTAATCATTTTGAAAAATATTAGAGGAGTCAGTACTTCTGTATTAGTCAGCTTTCTTGCCTATGAGATACAATACCAGTCTAAAAGAGGAGTCCTGGGAATCTTTTTTCAGAGCAAAGCAGTCAGTGGGGTCTGTGCAATTCCTGAGATGCCTTGAAGCCATCATTTTTATTATCCTGATCCAAAGTACTTGACTTCTTTGTAATGCCAAGCTCTTCAGCAGCCATACTGTCCTTTTCCCCATGTTGCAGGAGCTTCCTTCCTCATAAAACTGAAAATTTTACATCTCTTTCTGCCCCTGATTCTTACCCTAGTGCTGGCAGGATGCATGTCACAACCTGAACATTGTGGTGCCTTGAAATATGCCTTCACCAGGTTAATTAATCCACTGCCCTTCATTTATATCACCTGGAGAGTCTCAGGATATGGTCAAAAATATAGATTTTCTTCCAGATTGTAACACACATGGTCTCTAGTCTGTTTGCCAATGGAATCTGTGTTCCCAACTGAAGCCTTCTGAGCCACCTTTACTGCCCACATTCCTATCAGTATTCTGGCCTTTTCAACTCCACCCAGAGTTACCAGTCAGGCACTTCTCAAAGTATCCTACGCTTCTTCAGCTTCTTCAGCCCTCAGCTTCAGACCTTTACAAACTTACCACAGACCAGTTTCAAAGGCCTTAGGTCAGATGCACTCACTCCAGTACCAGTTTTCCATGTCAGTCCACTTTCTTGTCAATGACATACAATACGTAACACCCACAACTAAAGAAGGAAATGTTTATTTGGCTCAGTTTCCAGTGTTTTCACTGCATGGTCAGCTGGCTTCAAGTGGAGGAAACCTAAAGATCTCAAGCAGCCAGAAAAAGAAGTGAGGAACTGGGGACAAGGTCACACCCCCAGTCACCCATCTCCAACTATATCCCACCTCCTAGCACATGAGACTTTGGGGATACATTTTAGATCTAAACCCTAACAACTTCCCAATTCATTTTAAGAGACCAGTATTATCCTAGTTACAAACTAGATGAATACATCACAAGAAAATAAAATAAAGCTATAAAATGGTACCCTTTATGAATATAGACATGAAAAATTCAGCAAAATATTAGCAAACAAAAATCACCAATCTCCAAAAAGGATTATATACCATGATTGGTTTTATCTCGAGAATTGCAAGAGTGATTCAACATGCAAAAAACCAGTGTAAAAGAACATACTAATGTAATGGAATGCAAAATCCACCCAGTCATCTAAACATTTGATGAAATTCAGCTTACCATCATGATAAAATCTAGGAATGTAAGAGAACTTCCACAAACTGATGAAAGCCATATATAAAACAAACAAATAAACAACAACAACAAAAAACAAACAGTTGATATTGAAAGTAAACCCTTTTAAATCTGAAAGAAGACAAATCTATCAGTTATTTCCATCTCAGTTAAAAAATTGGCAAAGATATTCAATGAAACTAGTAATTAAAGCAGAGAAAATACACGGTGCAATTTTCATGGATTTCAGTAGGAAATCGTGTTTTCTTTGAAAATTATAATTATTAACAAAATACCAAAAGGTTAAAATACACTATCCTGGAGAGAATTTTAATCATTAACTTATCCATACTTAGTAATATGTATTAAAGGCTTACTTAAAAAATCAGTTAGTTTACTTTCTGAAAAACAAAGATTTAAGGATACACAAAGGATTTACCCATAAAAAATTAGAGTATGGTTGATAATTAAAAGTGATATGTTTAAATGGCCATGGGCTATCCAGATCATATTGTTCATAAAATATAGAATATTATATTACAATATTCAGAGTAATATGCAGGAAGCAAACCAAAATATAAATTATACAGTATTGTCCTAGTACTACAAATTTTTTAGGCATGCACACAAAACTGTTAGAGAATAAAATCCACCTAAATGCTAATAGTATTCATATGTGTAATTAGTAAAAGTTCAGATGGTTTCCATTTTTTTATATTTGTGTATGATTTTTTATTTTTTAAATCTTAACAGTGTACTATTTAATAAAATCATCACATTGGATGTAAAAATAGATGTCTTTATTGAGGTGTATATCATTTATGAGCTATAACAACTCAATGTAGTCGTAAGCACTTTGGAACTTGCAAAAAACTTTAATTCAAATGGTTTTTAATCTAGTGGTGAGACAAAGTATATGAATAATTAAATAGCATGACAACAAAAGAGCAACCACAACAGCACTTTTTAATTAATTTCTAAAAGTTTCACTGAAAATGACATTAATGCCAACAGAAACAGCTAAAATATCAAACTCAACAGTTGTTTTGTCCTGAATTGTTTCTGTGCTTACAGTTTCCTTTTGATAGCTAATACATTTTATGTATTTTTCTGTGGGTTAAATTTAAGGTTAATGCAAAGGATACATCAGGGCTATTAAATTTTTTTTAAATTTTCTTTTATGAGAGTAAGATCTAAAATATGTGAAAGATATTTAATGTGTAACTATTTTTGAGACTGTAGTGGTTTTTGTTTTTTAATCATGATAATGTTTGGTTCTCCAACTTGAGAGAGATAAAAAGACAGAAAAAACAGAGAAAGAAAAAATGCATTTATTGCAGGCATGGGAGGGCTACCAAAAAGATGCAAACACTCTTTGAAGGAACAAAGAAAAACTTGGGGCTTTATTTGGAGTTGACAGGGGCAGAGTGAAAGAGGCGTGCAGAATGACATATTGACAGCTGACTGCGGAAGCACTGGCCCACACACTAAAGTGAGAGGTTCAACTTTTGCATTTGCTAGAACACAAAAGTCTGTGCTGAAGGGAGGCACTGTCCAGCACCATGTTGACTGCTAACTACATGGGGAAACTCACCCTTCCATCTTTTGGTGGTTAAGGGATGATGTGGCTCCCTCTGGCTACTTCCTGCTGAACAGGGGTGTTGTGGTAGGGGCTGTGATGTGACATAGAATGATGAGTAGCTCCCACTTAGAAGCTGCCCCCGGGGGGGTTCCTTCATGACTACAAGTTCTCTAGTAGTGAAAGCTTGTGTCCTGGAATGGCTAAACCTTGAAAGGAGTTTAAAAACACAGGGTGCTACAAGCAGGAAAAAAACAACTGTGATTAGAGGACCTATGATAGTTACTACTACTGGGCCTCTAGGGAGGGCCATCAGGAGGACCATGGGATTTTATTGTACCCTTGAGTATACTTTTTTAATATTTGCTGCCAACTCTTGGAGCTTGTGAATTTGGCCCTCAACTAAACCTGACTGGTTTACAAAGAAACAGCATTTTTCCCCCCAGTGTAGCACAGGTACCACCACTCTCCACTGTCAGTACATCAAGGGTGAGACAGTTTTGAAAGACAAATGCTGCTAGAGAGGTAATCTGGTATTGAAGAGAGTCCATAGTTCTTGATACTTTGTGAATAAAAGTTTTTAAATTGTAAGGCAACTGAGTATAGAAGTAAGCACCCATTTCAATTCATTCCCTGTGCCAGTAGCAGAGAAGATACTAATCCCTGTGAGGATTGGTGTTGTGGCCCTAGATGACCTATGAAACACTGTGTGAGAGTTAATCTGTAGTCTTTGAATGACTTTACATTTTGTCTGCAGTGTCACTTGTGGGGCCAGTATTGCCAATGTGCTGGAGCCCTGCCATGTGGAAGGGAGACAGGTGAATGTTCCAGGCCCACAGACAAAGGATTGTCCATAGGGAGGGCATATGAGGCTGGTGATATTTGTTGTCTCTTGTACATGGGTGCATGGCTCAAGAAACCTCACCACACAACTTGTACCAGTTTGGTCTGAGTGAAGGATACAAGAGAGATTTTTTTGGCCATTATGATCCTGGTGCTAAAGTTAGAGGCCCAACAATTTGTATTTGTGCATATGTTTGAAGGGCTGATATGTCCCAGGTGACTGGATATGCCACATATGAATCTTGTTGTAGGGACAGGCAAAGCCAGCAATTGGAAAAGTCAGTTGAATTGGACTGCTGGAGGACAGATTGTAAGAACTGGTATGTGTTGTTGAGGAGTTGTGCTATGGGTAAGGGAATTGGAGCATGATGAGAGGATGAGGATAAAGAAAAGAGCTTCAGTGGTATAGGCCACATGTCAAGGAGTAACTTTTATGTAGAGTTAAGAACATGTAGTTTTTGTAAGAGGTGGAATTCCCATGTTTGGCTTTTTGTGAGTACTGGGAAGGTTTGTGGGTCCCTGATTGTTACATGTAACATCTGAGTACAGGTGTACTTGCCTGTCCAAGTGATGTTAATAAATATATGTTTATCATGATTAGTCTAGAATCCATAGTCAGTCAAGCCTTTGGATTCGCATCCTCAGTAAGGGCAGTGGTAGCAACTGGCATCATAACAGGGTGAATCATGTGGGTTTTCTGGACAGAAACAGAATCTAGGACTATTGGTCATAAATACAGTATTGCTATATAGGTCTTTGACACAGGCAACTGAGCACTAGGGAATGTGGAATGTGAGGTTACCTGAGGTCCAGTTGGCCTGAGCTATGATGGTGTGGTGTAGCCCACTGCCCTTCATGTTTTGTAAGGTAGAAGTTATAGGTTGAAGGTGGCAATGGTTGCAATTTTGTCAGTATTAGGAGAGTGAAGATCAAGGCTAGGGAGACATGCATGTCTATAGCAGTTAAGAATGGATAAACCTAGATAACTATGAGGTAGAGGATTATGAAGATCTTGCATATGATGTGAAAATCACCCAGAAAGACTACTCAGAATCCTACTGTAGAAATAACTAATAAAATATAAGTGATGAGGAACCAGAGAGTGTAACAAACCATTGGTCAATCAGAGAGTGATGATTGTGGGTTCCTTGATAAAGTAAAGGCAGGTAGGAGAGAGGAGCTGAGATGACCACTCAGGAAAGGTGCAGCTAAAGGAGTCCATTAATGGGGGATGCTGCTTAGTTTGGGTGACATGCAACCAGGATGACAACCCAGCAACCTTGACTGCTGTTGGAGTTGCAAAGCAGACCAGGTAAGGTCCATTCCACTTAGGTTGTAACCCTGTGGACTTAGAAGATTTAAGATGAATTAAGCCTCACAGACATGTGGCTCCTTCAGAGGGTTGTAGGAGACAATCATCTGCATATTGGTGTAATAGATGTTGAAGATAAGTAAGAATTGGAATATAATCTGCCAAAGGAGGAAGATACTTGGAGACAGGAGAGAAGACTCCTCTCCTGCCAGGTAAATTATGAAGTAGGAATGTTCTCCATATGTGAACTCAAAGGGGCTCAGGAAGATAAGGGCCCAGGGAAGGGCCCTGAGCTTGGTTAGAGCCAAAGGAAGAAGCCGACGTTAAGGTTGGTGTAGTTCTAGAATAAGTTTTGTGAGATGTGTCTTAATGAACCCATTTACCTTTTCTATCTTTCCTGAAGACTGCGGATGATTTGGGATGTGTAAATGCCATGCAGTGTGTAGACTTGTGGACATCTGTTGGGTGATCTGAGAGATGAAGGCCAGGCCATTGTCACACTGAATACTCTGTGGCAGCCCAAGTCTGGGTATGATGTCCTGTAATGGGGCCCTTGCAACTACTTCAGCTGTCTCTTTGGCTGTAGGAAAGGGTTATATCCACCCCTGAAAAGGTACAGTCAAAGGTAAGAAGATATCTAAAGGCTTTGTGATGAGGTATGTAGGTAAAGGCTGTTTGCTAGTCTTGACCCTGAGTGTATCCCCTAAATTAGTGAATAGGAAGGGAGGGGAGCTGGAGATGCCCTTGAGGAGAGGTCTTAGCACACAGCTGACAGATGTGTGACCTGGTGAATAATGTTTCTTAAAAAGTGATATATAACCACTTGAGTTAAGAGTTTGTATAAGGTCTTTGATCCTACATGAAAACAGTTACGTAAGCTCATGAAAATGTTAGAGGCTTGCTGATCTGGCAGTACCAGTTTAGACTCCTGATAAATCCATCCTTGAGTGTTTTGTATATAACTTGGCTTGTGAGGGAGAAGGAGCTGTTCTGGTAAATACTGGGGTAATGGCAAGCTATCTGGGACTAATGGGAGTAGGTGGGCCAGATACAGTTGCTGTGTGGCCAGTTTGGCCTGTGTGTCTGCAAAAGCATTGCTTTGAGCCATAGGATCAGTGGAATATTGGTGTCCTTTGCAATGAATAACTGCTACCTGTGTTGAGAGCTGTGCTGCCTCTAGAGTTTAAGGATGAAAGGCCCATTAATGATAGGAGTGCCCTGTGCACTAATGAGACCCCTCTCCTGCCAGATTGCAGCATGAGTGTATAAGATACTTGTAAGATACTGAACACATACTTTGATTCAGTGTATATGTTTATGGTTTTACCTACTGCTAGTTTAAGTGTCCGTGTGAGTGCTATGAGTTCTGCCTTTTGTGATGAGGTCCCAGGCAGTAATGAGTTGGCCTTTATGGTTGTGATCTGTTGACTATGGCATATCCTACTGTCTTGTGAGTGCCTGTATTTGTGGAACTCCCATCTGTGAACCAGGTGTTATCAGCCATGGAAGGAGGATCACTGTGAACATGAAGGAAGGGGGTAGGAGTCATCTGTAAAACCTCACTGCAGTCATGTACTGGGGCCCCCTCAGAGGTGGGAAGGAGTGTGGATGGTTTAAGGGTATTACTAGTGGAAATGATAATGCCAGGGTCTTTATGAGAGTTAAATGGACCTGTTGTAGATAACAGAGTGTCATCAGAGCAGGGAGTGTTTTATGTGAGATAAAATCTGTTGATGAGGTGAGTAAACCATAATGGTCTGATCTAAACTGAACATTTTTGCCACTTGCATCAGTATCGCTACTGAAGCAAGTACTCAGAAGCAAGGGAGCCAGCTACATAGAATGTTATCAAGCCATTATGGGAGGTATGCCACTGACTGAAAAGAGGGTCCTTTCAGGTGTCCTAGAGCCCCCCACAGAATTATGGTCTTGGGAGGTAATGTATAGAATGAAAGTATGGCTGGGTTTAGAAGTGTGAGAGCTGGGGCTCTTAAGAGGGCCTCCTTTAATCTATGTAGGCATGTACGGCATTGTTGGATCTAGGGGCTCTGTTAGTGGACCCTCATAGGCTCGGTATAAAGGTTGAGCTAAAGTGGTGAAGTTAGGAATCCAGAAACAAAAGAAATTAGCTGGACCCAGAAAGGATAAAACCTGTTGCTTGGTGATAGGCTCCTGGAGGATCACCTTATGATCAGTGGTTATTGAGTGAGTAGTAGGTGTAAGGGTGAGACCTGGATATTTGACCTTTGCAGAAGCTATTTAGGCCTTATTGGCTGAAACTCAGTATCCATGGCTAGAGAGAAAGTTGAGAATAGCTGTATGTTGGATAGCCATAGCATGAGAGGGAGAACATAAGAGAAAGTCATCAACATAGTGCAGGAGAGTATTGAGTTTGAGGTTAATAGCTGTGAGGTCAGTAGATAATGTCTCGCTGAAGAAGGGAGGGCTGTCCCTGAATGCCGGGGGTATTACTATCCATGTGAGCTGCTGCGATTGGAGGGTGTCTTGGTCTGCCCATGTAAATGCAAAGAGGTCTTGACAATCTGAGTGTCAGGGAATAGTGAAGAAGGGTATCTTTGAGGTCCAGGGCCATGAAATGAGTAGTAGAAAGTGGAATATGGGAGAGCATAGTGTAGGGGTTTAAGACTACTGGGTGTATAGGCATGACAGCATTATTAATGGCTCTGAGGCCTTGAACTAAACAGTAGGTCCCATTGGGTTTGAGGACAGGAAGAATTGGAGTATTGTATGGAGAGTGTGTAATCTTGAGAAACCCATTTGTTAATAAGTAGCGAATTATGGGCTTAAGACCCCATTTGTGTTTGGGAGCAATAGGATATTGTGGCACACAGTAAAAGATAGAGGGGTCCTTGAGGTTAATAAGTATCAGAGAGACATGAGTTGCATGGGTGGGATTGGAAGTGTCCCAAACAGTGGGATCAACAAGGGACAGGGGGAGAAGGGGTTCTAAGACTTTGACACAAGGTGAAGGAGTTTGGAGAATGAGGGCTGCAAGAAGGAAAAAGTGAAATTGAGTTTTAGGAGAAGTCCTACCTAACAGAGGAGTGGGACAGGTTGGGATAATAAGAAAACTGTGTGTGAAAAAGAGAGTCTGAAACTTAGGCATGAGTTCCATCTGAAGAGGTTACAATGGTTGGCCGTCAATCCCTACTGTAGAGACTTTGGACCACAAACAGCCTGAATATTCAGGTAAAACATTAAATGTAGCCCCTGTGTCAATAAGGAAAGAAAAAGCTTTACCTGAAATGTGCAGTGAGACTTGGAGCTCTGAGACTGTCACTTTGGTGGGGGTACTGTAGGCCCCGAGCCCTGTCAGTCAACAGCGATGAATCCAAGCAAGTTAGTCAGTGACAAGTCTGGAGGCAACAATGTTACAAAATCCTGTGAGGGTGGGAAAGTCGATGACTTACCCTCTCTCTGACAGGACAGCCAATTTTCCAGTGACCCTCCAGCTTGCAGATGGGGCAGGGCTCCAGTGGTGGCCTTGGATCTGGGCATGCTTGTGCCCAGTATCCTTCCTTATTGCCCTTGAAGCATGGTCCTGGTAGGGCTTGGGTCCTGGGCTTCTCTACAGTTCCTGACATGCATTGAGCCCTGAATGCCACAGCCAAATATTGGCCCTGGAGTTTAACTTGGAATTTAAGTTGTTGTGTCTTTCTGTTGTTAAAGACACAGAATGCCACATCCAACAGTTCACTATGAGGGTTTGAGGGCCAAGGGCAGATGACTGGAATGTTGTCAGAATATCTGGGGCTGCCTGAGAGATAAGGTATGAATGAAGGAGAATAACCCCCTCAGGTGAGTCAGGTCTGACATATGTACGTTTAATAAAAATCTCCATCAGATGATACAAATTCTGTTGGATAGTCATCCTGTCTTTGAATTAATTCATGTATCTTGTGATATTTAAGCTGATTTTGGAAAATTTTGCAGAGGCTTGTTAGGATACATTCCAACATTCTAGGTAAATGTTTAAGATCATCTATATTTTGATAATCTCATTGGGGATCCACAATGGGAACAGCAGTGACCCCAGCAGGATGATTATGGTCTAATTGATGCTTTTCATCAGCTTCTGCCTGTGCAGCCTGACAGAGTTCCATCTCTTGTGCCAGAAAGAGAGAGAGAGTAGACATTAAAATAATATGGATGTCCTTATAGGTCAGATAATAGGATTGAAAGAAACATTTAAGCTGTTTGGTAAAGGTAAAAGGGTCAGCATCAAAGGCACCTACATAAGAGGAGATATGAAAAAGAGCTGAAATGGAAAAAGGACATGTACCCACTCATCTCTAAGTATAGTAGCATACATTTAACATATACATTACATAAATTTTTGTTTAAAATTTTATCATTTGACTGGTGACCTCATGTTGGTTTGACCCAAATGTCCTATCACAAGCAGTTGGAGCACAAGAGAAAGGTAGGTGTCAGAATCTGAAAGAAGATGTCAGTCATCATAAGCAATCCCAATTTTATATTTTAGAAGATTTATATGCTTGAAAGCATGAATACATTTAATATACCATAAGATCAGCAATAATGAATTGTCTTAGCCATATGAAACCTTTGTATCAGAGCATCTTTAAATCCTAAAACCTTATGTGAACATAGTAGAATAATATATTTTATGACTTTAGTTG
>PVJX010026368.1:0-25884 GCA_004027295.1 Dolichotis patagonum | reverse complement strand
GTTTGCTGCAGTGTCAGCAATCTGGTCAGAAGTGTCTCAGTCTTTCAAAGCATGGACTGATAGATGAAGTTTCTGATTAATGTAACTATTACACACATTAAAATAACTCTTCCCAGTGTTCTTTTTGGAAAAAATATTATTAACACAGGATCGAAGTTATGCAACAAAAAGTTTCACAGTCTAACCAGTCTGGAAAATGAGATGTTCTGTATGCCAAAATGAACTTGCATTTTCAAATACAGAACTTCTCAAAGACTGTCACATGTTAGCAGGAGTCGTTCCAAAACAGAATAAATAGCATTTCATAAACGTATAGAAACTCTTGGAATGAAATACTTTGAGAAACTTTGGAGTATCTGATAAGAATAAAGTTAGATAAAGTAGCAATAAAAGTGGGAGAAGATGAAAAGGAGATAAAGAATCACACGCATCATCTCAAAATGCTGCATACCTCATTGCTGCCAACGATAAAGAAGGAGAGAACGAATGTGTCTTCTACAGTCTCCACTTTCAGCGATACGAGCGACAGAACTGGAGAGAGCCACGGGTCCTAAATTTAAAAGACTGCAGATCAGATCGCTGTATTATTTTTGAGATATTTATTTTGTTTCTCCTTAGATCTAAGGAAAACGTCTCGGGCTAGCTACTAGCTGCCTAATTAACGACAATTAAGTGACTCACCCTTAGCATCGAACTCCAGCAAGGAAGGTTCTAAAGAGACTGTGTTGCTGAGGATATTATAGGAATCACCAACCTTTAAGCTTTTCCCTATTTTTAGACTTTACTAATGTGTCAAGTATTAAGTTCCCTTTTATTCAAACAAATTTGAATCAAGTTTTTGTTATTGCGGATAAAATTGTGTTAACGGGCGCATCCACCAAGAATTACTAATATAATATTCAGGAACAAAATGGAAATATTAACTATGTCCAAAAGAATTAGAATCTTAGGCAGAAAAAAATAAAGGGGATTTAAAGTCAAATATGCATGAGAGGAATATATGCCACTGCCTCAGATTCCTTACACCTGATGGCTGAAACACACTTGAAGAATACAGCGTGCATATAAAAGACAAAACAACAGAGGGTGTGTTCTTGAGGGGACAGATTACCATCCCCATGGAAAGCAGGGATGTGGCCCTGGGCAGATCCCAGGCAGGACAGCCACAGATGAAAGATACTGCTGAGGAAAAGGAGTATTATCATTCATGGTATTAGTTTGGAGTCTCGGCTCACAGAGGAATATTTGATAAATTTTTTATTTGCCTTACAGGCAACTTCAATCGCTTGGAAGATATAAGCAAGAATGAAGAGAACTATCATTCCTTATCTACAAGTTGGTGGTGTTGTATAATTTGCAAACAGCAGAGGACTCATGAAAGATTGAATCTCATGTACGCTGTCTATAGAAAGTGTCCAGCATACTAATTCAGAAGTTACCAGAGTCACTAGTTTCAGAAGAGAGAGTTATGAGAGGATTATATCAAGAAAACTGAGAGATCATCTAAACTAAAATAGTGATTTGAAAAAATGTAAGCTATGATTGACAAGTGAAATAACAGGAAGGAACCAAATCAGTTAATGTAGTTGAAAGAAAGATTCACTGATACATTCAGATTTTATTAAAATATCTACAGTTATATATAGAAAATAAGTACAAAGTCATGGCTCAAGATTTTTGTAAAATGCTGTGCAGAAATATGAAGTCCATAGTAATTAAGAATTTCAAGAAAGTACAAAGAAAAGCAAAATAAAACCAACACTTTCAATCATGTTAAGTACGATGCTGGTTATATCTGTAGCAATGTGAATTTACTTCACAAAGGCCAATCTTAAAGAGTTGGTTACAAATATGGACAGATTTCTTCTGCTAAATTTCTTATGGCATTATCCAATATTTAATGTGAAGCTTAACTATTGTTAGCTTAAAAATTAAACAGAATTATGCTGCTACTAAAGCTATGCTTATGAGTACCCTTAGTTGTGGAAAAACTCGCATGATGGCATGCTGCATGAAAGCAGCAGAAGGTAACCTCACTTTTGCGTCTGTATCCACACACAGATGTGCGTACAACAGGGACACTGCTTCTCTGGCTGTGAAGTGATAGGATTTTTTATTCTATGGCAACTATGTATGAAATGAAGGAGATTTCCTCCTATTCTTAGCTCAAGATAAATTCAAAATAAAATTTAAATTTTGCAAAATGAAATTTAAATTATATGTTTTGGAGATAATTATATTTACTTCAGTTAATTTTGTTTCACACACAATAAGGTTATGTAAGGACAAGTATGTCCTGCTAACAAACAGACAGTGAAGGTTCTCTTTTTTTATCAAAATTTTTTCAGATGAGAAATGATTATACTCATGAGACCATGAGGAACTTGAACTCCAAGGGGCAGAGGACTGTAAAAGATCTCCCAGCTGTGGTCCTCATCTCCAGCCGTGGTGTGGCTGTGTGCACGGCCTGTGTATAAGCAGGGGTATTCTGTCCAGGAATTGAGGGTAGATGTGCCAGAATACTGAAATGCACCAAGAGTCCTCATTTCCCAGAAAGTAATGTTAACAGATTCTATAAACTATAAGCTGGTGAATAAGATGCTTATCCCTGGAAAGGGATAGCATGGCTTCGTAAGTGACGCGTGAGCGCCTAGCACCTGAACTACTGAGCACTGCAGCTGGAAGGAGGGCATCCGGAATAGGTCAGCAAGAGTGTGCAGTTGTGCTCGTGACCTTGCAGTTGCCAGGCAGGTGCTGTGCCACTGAGCTATTTCCCTGGCCCGAGATCTTGCGTTCTAAACCCATTCTTTAAGCAACAGGGCCAGGTTATAAAGGCTTGGTACAAAAACTGGGAAGGGGAAAATATATGATGGTGAGAAGGGCTTAGAGGACCCTGAATCACGCTTAAACACACACAAGGAGGACTAAAGCAAGGATAAGAACATATCAAATGACACAGAGTAGCCAAAAAGATTCCCAAAAGCTACAAAAAGTTTGAATAGTGAAATCATGACCATATTGGTAAGATTTTGGTATGATAGAGAAAGGAGAAAAGAGGCCTTTACTGCAGACATGGGAGGTCTGCAGAAGAGATGCAAACACCCTCCGATGAGAACAAAGAAGGAGAAGGACTTTTATCAGGTCTGGCTTGGGCAGGAGTTTGGGAGGTGGACAAAATGAACATATCAATAGCTGATACGAAGGAGCATCTGTATGTGCAAAACAGGAAACAGGAAGATTCACTGGGGGCTGGAGATGGAGCGCTTTGTGGAGTCTTGGGATTGGAGAGGACCTGGTGCACATACAAAAAGGGAGTGGGAGGTGTTTCTCTAGAACTAGCAGGAGAACACAGAAGTTACTCTTGGAGAGACATCAAGTCCCAAGCTGGTGGAATCTATCACATATCATATTTTAACGTCAAGGCCACAGACTGAATATCTGAGTTCATCTCGATACGAATAAATAAGTAAATGAACAAACAATGCAAAATGGTAGAGAAAACAGCTCTTCTTAGCAAATCTAATTTGCAAAAGTGGAGTGTGAGTGAAATAGGAAATTTCCTGAGGACCCCACAATTGTAATAATTGCAATGACTACGCATCCTTGGATGCTAAAATAAGTATGTAGAATTTGAGGAAAGATAAGATATTTGCAAAAGATGAAAGGATATCTCCAAAGATGTTTATTAATTACAATGGGGAATAGTGATTTCACAATTTAAGTGTTATAGAGCCCATTTTACCTAGATGATGGTTTTTATCACAAAAACTCACAAAATACTGCTGTCTTGATTTCCTAACACTCCAACTTGTGGCACTATTGTCAAACATGCATATAATCAACCTATTCATTAAGAAATCAGACTCAGAAGTGCATGCTACTAGATGACAAATTAGTAAGTCTCACGAAGGACAAAGCCTGGGCAGGTGACACAGATTGGAGGAGACATGACAGCGAGTGCAGAGTGAAGCTCCTGGGTGGGACTGTGGGAGAGAAAGGGACAGTAATGAAGAAGCTGATGAGATGAAAATTGCGTACAAAGTGGAACTCTCTTTTTTAGGTTACTGCACTATGATTGTGAAAGTTCTTCACCTTCCAGGAAATTGACTGCGTGGTTTCCAGATCTCTACTATTTCTCTAACTTTTGTAAACCCAACAGTGTTTCAAAATAATTGTTTAGCAAAGCAGTGGTTCATTTCAGATTAACATGTTCTTCAATTTCCAGGGAGAAATAAAAGAAGTCCTAAAAGCAGCAGCACTGATGAACCCCGAGCCCTGCCCACTGAGCACTCTGGGTGCTTGTGTGAGCTCCACAGCCTTGCACTGTGCCCAGAAGGGATCACAAGGTCATCTCAGACCACGGCCCAGTGCACTGCATTGCCGTAGGGTGAGCATGGGTTCAGATGTGTGCATTTCCCCTTCAGAAACAAAACCAGCAAAGATAATAAAGGAAATCAGCTCCAGAGTGAACTGAAAGATTGGGTTAAATTTTGTTTTATGGAAAATCAGGGGAAATGATTGCTTTTAGGTTCAAAACAACCATTTGTGCCAATATGGAAATGGAGAGATGCTGCCTGTCATGAAATCAGGTAAAATCGAACAAGCCGGTGACAGCTGTCATTCATATAATATAATTGAGCTCTCTTTATTGGAAATCCATAATGAGGGAAATTGAGCTTTTTATATTGTTCCCCAAGGCAGAAATGAGAACAAGAATAGAAATTACCGTGAAGTAAATGTTGGCTCAGAATGAGGAATTCTTTGCAGTAGCTATTTATAAAGGACTGAGTGCCAGGTAAATGGAAGTATTCAGCCAGAGAGAAAAAATCCCTGTTGAAGCTCATAAAGATCGGCTGTGCTTGGATAAGAATTTTTTCTGATCCCTACAAGTCCATTTAAACTAAAACACCGAGGTACTCTGCCCTGACCTCTACTCTGCCCCTGTGTGTTTGTGTATAGGAAGTGGAATGTGCTAGCAGCCTTGTAATAAAATTAAGCATTTGAAAGTGACAGTTTAGGGTTGCATAAATACCCTTTAATGAGCTTGCCATTCCAAGTCAGTATCTATTTTCTCTTACTTTTGACCAAAAATTTACTCTGGTAAGAACATGTACGAAGGGCCCACATGGCCCAGTCTTTTCTCATAAGCTAAAAAGCAGTGAATGAGATCACTGCCCTGAGTCGGGCTTCCCGCCCCAGAGAAGCAGTTGGAAAGACCCGATTGACTTACTTACTCCCTTCCACTCATTTCCTGTGATTAAATGGGTGTATTGACACCTGGAAAGAAGTTACTCTGGAAGTTTGGGTAATGTGACGATCTATCCTGTAATATTTCAATCAAAGTGAGATTTACATTTTATGGCATTAGAGTAAGAAGTTTGAGGGATTAAAATAAAAATTCCCCGGGAAAGAGAAGCTAGAAATCTTTGTAAATAGCCTTAAAGCTGCCTCCCAGGCAGCTAGCGCCAAGGTTTTGTGCGATAACGCAATACGAAAATTCAAGCACATCAAGCAGATAATGAGAGAGGTGGTTACTGACATCATAGGCAATTTCTCTCACTTCAGAAATAATGATTGGCTTCAGTGGAAGGATTTATCCTTCAAAAAGAGCTTCTTCCTATGTGCGTGTTTAAAAGTTAGCATACAGGTCACCTTAAAAGCAAAAATGAGTCATATATTAGGTGTAGGAAAAGAATATACAGAAAAAACAAATTAGATACCACCAATAGCTTTTGCAACCCCAAATGGGAATAAGACATCTTAAAAAAATAATAATACAAGACCCTGGAATAAAATTTATTTGGGAAAGTTTTACAGTTACCAGAAAGTTAGTACCTACAAAGTACTTTTTTTTTTAATTTTAGAAAATAAAGGAGCTCCTAATCTAGGTATATGAATAATAAAACAAAAAGTGTTCACACATCTAACTTTAGTGCAAATCCTGTGGAATGTCTTGACTCCAGTGAGCCTTTTGGCTGGGTGAGTAAGCAGCTGGCCTTTGGGTCACTTTCACTGCCATTTGTGATTCTCAGCCAATTCCAATTCCTGGAATGCTGCTTCAGAAGTTGGTCTGACTTTGTATTCATTTTGGTGCCATTACATACACTGCGCTAAAACAGGATTTTGCCTAATTTGAACCCTTATTAGATAATCTGAGGGGCTCAAACTAGTTCAGTCTCTTGCTCTGGGTGTGTGTCTATTGTAAACCCTTAATCGTTTTTTTTTTTTTTTAATTTTTAAAACATTTATAGTAAAAGACATATTGTTGTTCATCCCCCTCGAAGTATTCCTCTTAAACTAAGGGCTTCACAAGGGCAAGAAAAGAATGAAAGGCTGAGTTCATTTTATGGAGTAAAGTACATGTGATTTACACAACTTTTAAAAGTAGAATTTTATTTAGAAGATGTTAAAGAACTATCTACAATAAAAATAAAATTGTTCATTTCTTCTACCAACCTTACTCTCTCCCTAACTCCTGTAGTCCTTGTTTGCTGAACAGTCGTGCAGATGGCTATGAAGTTTTCACGTTAGAAAACTAGTGTCAGCATGGCATTATAACTTTATCCTGGAACACCTGCCCGAGAAACTCTACAAAACACATACCTGGGTGTGGATCACTGAGGTACAAGAGTGTGTGTATATATGTGTGTGTGTGTGTGTGTGTATTTATCCATCTGTACTTTTTGGACGCTGTTCCACCCTGAGATGATTCCAACCTCAGCTTTTACTGGCATTTGTGGGTTTTGTTACTGTCTGTTTACATCTCAAGAGAGGCCACTACGCTTCTCACAGTGACCTGGGACAAGCTCATTTTGCCAGTGAGTTGTCTTGCAAAGAAGGCCTGCTGCCTCCAATGCTCTGTGAAGAGGGCTGCTGGTGACATTTTGAGTAGTATATTGTTTTAGAGTAGTTTTAGGTTTATAGCAAAATTGAGCAGAAGGTACAGACATTGCCCATATAAACTCTGGCCTTCTTACGTCCATGGTAGCCTTCTCTGTTATCAACACCTGCCCCCAGAGGGGCACATTTACACAACTGATGCCCTACGTTGACAGGTCGCTATTGCCCAGAGTCCATAATGTACATCACAGTTCATTCTCGGGGTTTTGCATTCTGTGGGTTTTTTCAAGTGTATGGAGACACATAAATACAATTATAAGATCATGTCAAGCGCTTCAGCCGTTGCCCTGTATCTCTCCAGTCCCCCTCTAACTCCTGGTAGCCTCTGATCTATAGTTTGGTGTTTTCCAGAAAGTTACACAGTTCGTAGCCATTCCAGATTTGTTTCTATGGCATGGTGATAGCCACTGATGCTTCTGCCTGTCTTTTCATGGCATGGTCACTCGTTGCCCTTTATGTTGAATGATATCCTGATGCCTGGTTGTGTGATAGTTTGTTCACCTATCCACTCACTGAAGGACATGGTAGTTGCTTCCCATTCTGGTTAATTATGAATTAAGTGCTATAAATATCCACATGTTGATTCATATGGATATCAATTTTTAACTCCTGGGAGTGGCTCCTGCTTTACTGCTCCCCTGAGAGAAATTCCTGTGCTAGATCTGGCCGCCCACAAACACCACACCTGCAAGTTCACCCCAGGCGCGGGCCAGGATTTTCTCCTATCCATGATAGTTGCAGATTCCAGTGTGGAGTTCGTGTTGAAAGTTTTCGGCAGAAACCTAGAGGAATTAACATTTCCTGTGAAGGTTGGTGGCTACGCAGGGGAAGTAGGTGGCCTGTGAAGTTACATTTTATTACATCCATCCTGGTAACTTAGTTACAGAAACTTCTACCCATAAGATAACAGGCAGATCAGAAGTAGAATTAAGATGTGGGTCACCATGTTTTGTTTCTAATGTTTTATTATTTTTCTTGAAAAAACAGTTTTTTGAGGGCCAAGGATTTAGCTCAGCAGACTAAGTGCCTGCCTGACAAGCACAAGGTTGTGTGTTTGATCCCTGGTACAAAAAAAAAAAAAAAAAAAGAAAGTTTTGTGTCATTCTAAATATAGTTTATTTGATTCATAGATTCAGAACTGTTTTTCTATTGATTTTTCCAATGCATATGAATATTTTATATGAATTTTACAGATATTTGAAAATGTAAAGATATATTAAAAGATGTGCCTTTATGTGTATATCTTCAGTTGTATGAGGGATCGAACTCATGACCTCACGTTTGCCATGCAGGCATTTATGCCTCTGAGCTAAACCTCCAGCCCTATGTGTATATCTTTATATATAAAATTTTAAATATTGTTCAAAATATTATTGACAATAGTTTGTTAGGACTAACCATATGGCAAGGACTACATTTTTACACCATCTCATTTAATCCTAAAAGCAATTTTGTGTGGCCCTGAAGCAAGGCCAGCAGATTGCTTGTAGCTGCTGGTTTCAAACAGGAGCCTAAAGAGAATTCTTTTTGTGGTCTGTTGGCCATTTCAGAACTTTGGAAATGGAATGGTCAACTCATCAGAAAGAAATAGCAGGTGAGTATGGTAGACTTTAAGGAGCCTGCAGGGGAGAGACCTTGGCACCTCGGGACCTGCACTGTGCAGTTGACTCGGGGTGCGGGGAGAACAAGGAACTCCTCCCATCTCTGGGGGGCAGCTGAGAGTGTGGCAGACTTTCAGCAGCCCGAGGGGGAGAGACCCTGGTGCCTCGGGACCTGCACAGTGTGGTTGACTTGGGGTGTGGAGAGAGCAGAGAACTCCTCCCTCTCTGGGGGGCAGCTGTGATTCTGCTGGCGTGTGGGCTGAGAATCAGACATCTCACATCATCCTTTCCCCTGCCCTGTGTCCCCCCCTCCCCCTCCCCCCTGCCTAGCAAGTGGGAGCCAGTGAACTACACATCTTGTGAAAAGATTGGCTGTGTTATTTAGTATGAGCTCTCCATATGCAAAGATATGGACAACCATTTGGAAGAAAACAAGAGACAATATGACAGATAGTGAAGATTTCTGGTTGTCTAGCTTTGAAATTCATGCTTTCTTATGTCCCGTTCTGTTCTGTTTTGTTGTGTTTAATTTTATGCCCTTTAAGATAAAATTTTTAAAAAAAGCAATTTTGTGAAGTAAGTAAACCTGAAAATCTGGAGAATAAGGGAAGTTACTAGACCTGGTACATGGCTGAGCTAAGGTTCAAGACGAAGTTTCTCTTTTTAGACTATATTGATCACTTTTTACTGAATTTGGGATTAAGGATGCTGTGGGCATTAATGCTTTTACACTGGAGAGAGAGACAGAGAGAGAGAGAAAGAGATTGCTATAATTCTCTAGTAATGATGGGAGATCAGACTTAGTTTATTTTGATTTTCAACAAATTATCATATTCCTTATAGACAGATAGATACTTATCTATCTATCTATCTATCTATATATGGTACTTTTGCACTAAATTACATACTCCTTTACTGTTTATTGTCTTCCTTTTCTTGGGTTTGTTCTCTCTTTCCATATTTGTAATAAGCACGTTATCTAAGAAATCTTTCTCCTCTGCTCCCCTTTGAAGTAGTTTGAAGCTCACTGTCTGCACACTGGGAATTCAGCAAGTACAGGCACTGTTGCAGGTTCTGAGGATGGGGCAGCACTCAAAACTATCTTTGCTTCACGAGTTGCATGCTCCATTAGGAAATAACGAAGCACACATCCCCAGAATGAGCAGATCGTTTTAGATAATGACACGCATCATGCAGAAGTAGTCAACTGCTCTTCCGTGTGATAGAGAACGACGGGAAGGGAGAACTGACATCTCCAAAAGGTGCCGTCAGAGCTGAGACCTGACTGTTCACCAACCCTAGCCAGAAGGGGCCTCTGACATAGTGAATTCCCCCAGGGAGGAACAGGTAGTGCAGAGAACCTGATCAGGAAGCAGCTGGGTCAGTTAGGGACAGGCAAATATCAGTTTAGCTAAGTTATCAAAGCCAAGTGGAAAGTGGCAGAGGGCGCAGTAGTGAGAGAGGCAGCTTCGGTGATGTGGGTGTCCTGGAGGTCCCTCTTGGACAGTTGGCACTCAGATTTCATTCAGATACGCACAGGTGGCCAACACAGTGATCTGCGTGGTGCAGAAAAATGGTTCATTTCACCTAGTAGAACAAATGTGGGGGAAGACGGGGCTGAACAAGGGTGGGAGGAGTGACTTGACTTTCTCTGATGCGACTGAGAGGAAAGTGTCATGACCAAAATGGAACCATGGGAGATATTTAAAATGATCATGTTGGAAAAAAGCTCATGGGAACCATCAGTTGGTTACCTCAAGTATGAGGGAAGGGTGGGGACACGACGACCCCTAGACAGAACGTCCAGGGAGTTGACTCCACACGGTGATGCAGTAGACTGAGGCGGTAAGTGTTGAGCAGTGGTGCGTTTCTTAGAAGCAGTCTCTGGGGAGAAGCAATGTGTTCTTTAGTTTTATAGAGTCTCCCATTAGACAGGTGGTATCTTTGTTACCTTTCTCTACTTGCTGGGACAAAACACCTGAGACCCAAAATGAAGGAAGGGAAATTTATTTAGCTCACTGTTTATGTAGGTTTCAGTCCATAATCAGCTGACAACAAGGCAGGGTGGCATGGCACCGGGGCAACACTTCAAGGCAGCAGCTAGAGCAAAAAAGGAAGGCAGAACAACCTTCTTTTTCTCCCTTATATTGTATGTGGGCCACCAGCCTACTCCAGGGCTGGTGTAGCGTTCACAAAATCTCCTTGCCCACCTCTTGCACAGGCTGAGGATATTTACAAAGTAGGGACCCTAGATCCCTGCTGAGTCTCTTAGTTCTGAACCACTCAAGTTGACACAATGTATCAGCCATAACAAGTGGAGAAATGGTGAGCAGATTTGCTAGAGGCTTAGACATGCAGTTGTCGGAGTCACCGCATATACCAATGGTAGTCATCTCTGTGAATTTATCAAGGTCTACTATAAAATAAATCTTCCTCTGGACAAAGCAGAAACTGGGACACATGACAGATCACTGTGGCCCCTAAGAGTGAGAAACTGGAATGAATCACAGTCCCAGGAAAAACTAAGAGAGACAGGGCAGGAGAAGAGAGTGATGCAGTCACAGCATTGGGAAGCAGAGAAGCAGGGCAGGGGAGCAAGGGGAGGGGGAACCTGTGGGTCCTGTTACTGGTAAAGTTTTTGGTTGTCTTTTATGTTAGAGAATGTTTCTATGCACAAATGAATGACCTAGAACAAAGAGAAAACTGATGATGAAAGAGGCGGTCAGAAAGGATGTGGGTGGGAGGACAAGTGGAGAGCTGGGCCTGTGTCAGAGGGTGACATGGGGCTCTGCTGTCTGCACTGCAGCGAAGGTGGCCAGTGTGTATGGATGGGGGCTCAGTGGTAGCCTTGAGGGTGCCCAATGAAGTCACTCAGGTGGGCTTCAGCTGGCTTCGGAGGACGTGATAGAGTCATCAGCTATGGCTGGGGTGAGAATGGAATGTTAGGTTCTAAAGACAGAAGATACACAAAGTCATCTTCTTGGAGATTGGGAGAGTGAATTTACCAGGGAAACAGCATCTGGGGGGGTCTGCAAAACTGAACAATGTGTATGAGTCTCAATTCATTACCCTTCCAAGCTTCATGAGCCTGTTTTGTTTTTGTTTGTTTTTAATTGTTTTTGGTACCTGGAATCGAATTCAGAACATTGTACTTGCCAGGAAGCATTTGTGCCGCTGAGCTGTATCCCCAGCCCTCATAAACCCGTTTAAAAACAACAAAAACCTGCTTTTTAAATCTCTTTAAATCTTTTTAAATCTAGTTTTCTCAGTGTTACAATTAAAATCACAATTATGGAGGCACTTTTTGTAAAAGTCATATATATCCTCCCATTTCATCTGTAAATGGAAAAATGACAAGTAGTAAGAGAGAGAGAGAGAAAGAGAGAGAGAGAACACTGAAAACTGATTTTTAAAAATCTAAGTATTTAAAATATATCAGAATCATTCTTCCCCACAAATCTTAACTCACATGATTGAGAATTTGATTGGGATTTTAGGATTCCTCCTTGCTTAATTCCTGCATCTGAAGTTTGAAAATTATATCTGTGTTTCTTTTAAAGCAAGACACAACATTTAACACAAAAAGACTGTCATTTTTCTCCCCCTTTAAAGTGTTCTTTACATGCATCAGACTCTGGCATTTTCTTGAAGTAAAATTAGGTATGTGTTTTGAAATGTCAAGATTTCAAGTCTGCTCCTGCGGCTCTGCTGCAGAGCTGTTCTCTTTGGTTTGACGCCTCCTGCATACACACCTTCACTTCAGCTCCAGGCCCGCACCAGCCCTCAGCCAGGGTGCGTTTCCCTGTCACCTTTTCTCCAAAGGGCCTACAGCACTGGGCAAACGTTACCGCTGGAGTAATAGTAACAGTTATTTAGGTTTGTTCAGCACCAGCCTTCTGTGGAGCCCACACCCGCAATTGTATTACCTGATGTACTCTCCCATCACTAGCCTGAAGCAAACATTAGTATTAGCCTTGCGGACAAGCAAGCTGGCATCTTGGAAGTTTACAGACCCAGCCCTGTCATTGGCTTTTAATGTCTTTCCCCTTTGCTCTCCAGTGTCTGGCAGTTTTTTGAGGCTCATTGCAGCCTCTCTGCACCATGAAACCTTCCCTAGTAGCCACAGTCATGATAGATTCTGTTCTGTGCCTGCTTAGAGCCTCACACCGACAGCACTGCATACTTTGAAACCGTGGTGCCAAGAGGGCCAGCGTGGGCTGGTATCACAGAAAGGGTGCACAGCAGAACACATCTTGAGCTGCAGGCAGAAACCCAGCAACCCAGTAAAAATGCCTGAGCGTTAATCAGCTGCAGTTTTTGAGATTTGTAGAAGCTACAGGACTTTGTGAAAAAGTTTGCTTTAGGTAAAATCCTCCCGGGCACACTTTCTGCTGTTGTTAGCACTTAATGAATTGTATCTCATGGCTTACAGTCAACATGTATTTTACCATTTGATAAGTTTTACATGAATATTTTTTCTCATTTACATTCATTCTTTCTTGTTTTTTATAATTATTAAGAAACTAGGGAGGTATTTTCCTTTTAATGCTGCAGCTTTGCTGTGGAGCCTTTTGCATGTTGTTCAGGCCTACATGTGCTGGTATTTCTCCTAATGTTGCTCTTTTAACTCATAGTTTATCAATCTGGGTTTATTGCACTTCTAGATGAACAATTTTTAAAATGTATTATCATATATTATTGTATCGTGTTGTGTTCATAGGACATATGTTTATATGTGTGTAATTCTTTGGATTTATTGGTTTCTTTTGTGAATTATACCAGGTAGATGTCTATAAATATTCCAAATATGGTAGAGAGGAATGGATCTTCTCAATCATACCCAATTTGCATGGTCACATAGCATAAAGAATTTTACCTGAGACTAAAATTCAGCACTTTGTCTCTGGTCTTTTTCTTACATGGAAATAAATATTTATGTGTTGTTTTACTAGGAAATTTAAAGCTTTCCTTTAGGAGTTTTAGACAGGGTTGTTTTCATGTCTAGTGTATTGTAGATATTGATCAGTGAGGTGAATTTTGGCCAGTAAAAAAGCGAGAATATTTATCAAGAAGTTACTAAATTCTGGGTCCTTCATATATGTGGCATTTTAATCTGATTTGGAAAAGACATATTATATCCATTTGAAACATCAAGAAACTGAGACTTATAAAAACTAAGATTTTCTGATGTAATAAATCTGTTACAACATAAGGTTAGGAATTTAATCTAAATTCAATTTAGTCTAAAAAGTAGATCCTTCTTCTGATTCTGGAGAAAAGTAAGTCCATAAACACCTGTTGAATGCACTATGGTGTTTTGAGCCCTGAACTTTGTTCTTCCACTGCTATTTAATTTCCTCAGTCTTTTAACTGCAGTATAGAAGTGGGCCAGAGAGATCTCAGTGGCAGCAGCCTGCCTGTCCTTCTCTGTCCACCCCACTCTGCTGCCCTTCCCGTCTCTGGCTTCACTCCTGACAGGTAGCAGCAGACAGGCTGAAGTATCCAGAGGAAGACAGAGATGCCATATGGACCCAGGCAGGGAGATGCACCTCACTGGCTCGAGTCTTCCCACTCAAGCAGCTGGTACTTGGCAAATGATTAGAGGTCACTTTACAAATGGCTATGAATAGGAAGTCCCTTACCATACTTCAGGTTTTGTCCTAAGACTAATTTCAGGTGGAGTATGAATTGGAGATATAAGTTACTTTATCCCTGCATAAGGAAACTGAAGTCTCAAAGTTAGGAAAGAAGTAGACCTGCCGATAGATGAAGATTGTGGTTGTACTTTTCCACAACCGAGGCTTTAATGGGAGAGGAGCAAGTATTATCATTATTCATATAAAATAAATAATATGTTCTTATCTTTTATGGTGCCAGTCCCCATAGTAAGCACTTTGCATGCATCAATCATCTTTTCCAAATTTGTTTTACTAGTGTAGGTTTCTAATACTTAATGAGAATATTCATCATCAGGTATTGGGACCGTGACTTCAGTCCTGCGAAGTAGACGTAAACATGGTCCCTGGAATTACGGCTCAGTGAGATCCCCACTCCTCTCACTTAGTCCAGCATTTAAGTGAATTAATCTGCAATTAATGACTCCCTCTGCCGCATGACTGTAACCCCCCCCAGCATGTACCTTTCTTTTCCTAACTCTTATCTTCAGTGTCTTGCACAATGATTTTCACCTGAATAAGCCCTCAGAATTGTTTTTATAAATAAATATGCATTTATGAAACATTAAACAGGAAGCAGCTGGATCCGTTTATAGTTCCGCACCTAACTGTAACACTATGGCGAGTGCTACAATAAACAGATTTGTGTTTTCTTCTTGAGAAAAAACAACCTTACAAATTCCTCAAAGCAATTGAAGAGTCCCTTGATGGGACAGGGCTTCCTGAGAATGCCAGCTTGAATGGGACCCAGTGTCCTAATCCCCACTTGCTTCTTTATCCTGCGTGTGATCATGGCCCCTTCCTGCCCTATTGCCTTTTGGCAATGATTCCTACAGAGCGTATCCTTCACCTTGAAGCTCCATAGTGTCCAGCAGCATGAGGGCATCGAGGTTTGCTAAGTGAGTGAGTGAACAACAGCACCTTCTGGGGTGCATGCACCAGCACATGTACGGTCCACTGACCTTGAACACTGAGCTGTATTTCCTATGGAGTGATGGACTGTATGGCACTTCTGTCTTCTATGGTCCCACTGGAACCAAACGTCTGCATTTGTGTGACACCTACTGACAATTACCTGAGGCTGCCGGCAACGATGTTTCAGTTTCGTTCTCACTGTATGAAAGGCACTGGCCAGTAAGGAAAGAACATCTGTCTCCTTCAAAGGTTTCCTCTTAATTGGGGTTTCCTCCTGCTAAATGAGGTATTAACCTTGTATGAAGTCAGGAATCATAGACTTCTTAAATGATACATAACCTTGGCTGCCATCCAGCCCCACGCTCACCTGCTCCTGAAGGAATCCCCACTTCTGCAAGGACTCTGCAGAGACTGGAAAGCATGCCGAGGTGATGAGACTGCTGCCTCATCATGTAGCTCCATTGTTGAACAGCATTTCTCTTAAACAAAGGTCTTGTTTTTTGTTTTTTTTTTGAAGAGTAGAATATATTTATTGAGAGAAAGCTTCTGTCTGAAGTGAGGCAGAAGGGGGTCCCAAGCGGGTTGCCCCAAGGTCTTGGTTTTAAGCTAAATATTCTGTATAAATTGTACTTGTTGCTATTTTTGCAGCTTACCATTATGTAAAAGTAGTTTAATTTTCTCTTATAATTACTAGTCAGATTTCCAGTACTGTAACTCAGAGAATCACCCAAAAGAGAGAAGACTTTATTTCGGCTTCCAGTTTCATAAATTAAAGTCCATAGATTTGCCCCATCACTTTGAGTTTGCAGCAAAGGTGTACACCATGATGGGAGTATACAGTGAAATAGGCTGCTCAACTTATGGGGGCAAGGAAGGAAAAGAGAGAGGCAGAGGGGGCTAGGATCCCAATGTTCCCTCCAGGGACACACCTCAATGACCTAACTTCCTCTCAAAGGTCTCAACTCATAAAGGGTCCACTACCTCCCAGTATCTCCACAGGCTAGTGACCAAGTCTTCAACACACAGGCCCAGGGCAGACACCTGAGATCCAAGCAGCAGCACTCTATGATCTAGTTTTACCATCCCTTTTATCCCTTACTTTGGGTGTGTATCTTAATTCAACACCTGCAATTCTCATCTGTGTTCTTTGTGGCCATTTCAAATGGTTTTCCACTCTTGTGCTATTTTTCATCATGTTACACGATTTCCTAAAAATATGACCTTCCTTTTGAAGGATTGAATGTTTATGTATCCCTAAGATCCATGTGTTGCAACCCTCATCCAGATATATTTTTTGGAGATGGAGATTTTAGAAAGCAATTAAGTCTGGCTGGGGATTTAGCTCAGTGGCATAAGTGCCTGCCTGGCAAGCACAAGGTCCTGAGTTCAATCCCCAGTACCAATTAAAAAATTTTTTTAAAAAAATTGAGAAAGCAATTAAGTCAATCTGATGGGATTAGTGCCTGTTAGTCTTTTTTCTATAATTTTAAAGAATAGCTGAGACTGAGTAAGTTGAAAAGAAGAGGCTTATTATTGTGGAGATTAAGGAGTCCAAGATTAGGCAGCAGCATCGAGCAAGGACCTCATGTTGTTTTAATTCATGGAAAACATGGAAAAACACACAAGCCAATGTGAAAGAGACAAACCACAAAGAGCAAAACTGCTTGGTGACAACTTGTTCTCACAGTAACAGACCCAGCCCTACAAGAGGAAGAACTCATATGCTGTAGGTAGAGTGTATTAATGTATTCATGAGGGAATCTCTTTCCATGAACCAAATATATCCCATTAGGTCCCACCTTCCAACATGGCCACACTAAGAAATGAAGATTCCAACACATATAGTCTAATCATGGCACCACCCTTTTAATAAAGGGTCAGAGAGCTAGCTGTGCTTTTCCATCATGTGAATACAAAGAAAGGTGGCTGTGTCTAAATTAGGAAGAAGTCCCTCTCCGAGGACTCTGACATTTGGGCCCTGATTACAGTCATCCAATATTTGAAACTGAGAAATAAATCTGATATTTAAGTCACCCAGCTTACATTTCCTGGTCACAGCAACCTGAGCTCTAACCCTTCTACTCCTCCCCCCATGCAGAGTCCATAATCCAAGCATGTGGTCTTCTAAAGAGGAGCACAAACCCCTAATAAAATATTATCTCTTCTGCTGGGGAGAGTAGGGCTAGCTATAAGCAAAATGTTTTGTCCAGTATGCCCCACTGGTAATCTTCTTTTCTTTCCTTCTTTTTTTGTTTTTGTAGAAGCAATTATTTCTAGCAAAAGAATTTATTTTTATTACTTATTGGTACAAGAGTGTTGCACATTATGATTATATTCATTGTAGGAAGCTAGTACGTGTACATAACACATCTTAATTCTTTTTTATGCCTCTCCCTGCTCCGTAACCCCTCCTTGAATCTGTTGAACCCCTTCTTATATACAAAAGAGTTTTTAATATCTGAATTTTACCCTGAGATCAAAACAAATGGAGTGGGAACCAGTTTGGAGTTCCATCCACAGCCTTTGTTTCTCAGAGCCTTTGTTTCTAGTTTTCCAGAGCAAACTAGAAATAAAGTCTGAGTCCTAAGTTTTTTTGTGGATGTAATCCCAAGGAAGCAAGTAGAAGGGAAAAGCGGGTGGCAGAGAAAGAGGGAAATTCATTCTGAAAGAGGGTTTTGGTTGAGATCTCGGATGACCCCCTCCAAATTCTCATCATTTGGAAGGTGACTGATAGTGGGTTGCACCCGTATGAAACTCAGCGAGGCACCTGCCCAACACAGCGCTGAGACCTGAAGCCACAGCATTTCCTCCAGCGCTGACTTCCACATCCTTCTTCTAAGCCCGCTTCTCAAGCACATGCCAGCATTCCCCCAGTCAGCTGTCAACACCTCATTCTGACCACCCCTTCAAACTCCACCACTTGTCAACCCTAATAAAAACTCTCTGCTTCTCTGTCTGCGTCGGAGTGATCTTACACTCTTCTGCAACCTTCCTGTGCCCACAGTAAAGGCCATTTTTTCCTTTCTCCTTTTGCTGCTCTTGCTTTTGTACTGTGCCAAGGAAAACCTAACAACTGAATCTTGGAGGTGCTACGCTCATTGGGGTTGAATTCACCAAGGAGTTCATGGCTGACTCGCTGTTAGGAGATGGGGCCTATTCAGAGCCAGGTCACTGGGCCGCTGGAAAAAGAAAGAGTAGAGGCCTGTTTGGACCCACATTCAACCAGCTTTAAAGCAAACATGGCATGGACTACACTCATCACGAAAGAAACTTGCTTATTTCTTGGCTATCAGGAGGCGGAGACCGGAAAGGCGGGAGCCAAGTAGGGAGGAAGAGGCACCCTCCCAGGTCACACCCTGAGTGTTTTCTTGGAGAGACAAAAACATGGCTGAGATTGAGAGAGATTTGTAGCTAGCCACTTTTCCTCAAGGGCTTGAGAGTGGACTTGGGAAGCAGCTGCACTCTGCAGCAGATTGTCCAAATAGCAGAAGGGAACGAACTTACGCCTTTAACTCTCAGTAGCTGCAGTTACGTCCTTGTGAGGAGAAGCCTTTGGAAGCAACTTGTCTGGAAGAGGCATCAGATGTGTGGCTCTGGTGTGAGTCCAGGTGGTGCTGTTGGGTGTGGCTGGAGGGCTGCAGGGCTGAGCTGAGGGACAGGTGCCGCAGAAGTTTTTCGAGAGAAAACACTTCTGGCTCTGCAGTGACAGCAGCCACCAGCTCTGCAACCAGTACCGTGGGGGCTGCGCAGAGCTCTGCTGAGGTCACTCCAGTAAGGCCTGTGCATAGCTGTACAGGGAGCCCTGAGCACACCCAGCATGTGTGGCTCTTGACGGTTACCCTCTGCTTATGTTTCAACTGTGAAAGAGTTTGGAAAGTCCCAGCTCACCTGTTGTCCTTGGAAGGCGTGCCTTCCTCTCCCACTGAGACTGAGTTCCAGCATCATGTGCTCCCAGCGTGCACACAGTCACACCCATGCATCCATGTGTAAATATTTGGGGCTGCCTGTCCTCGCCTGCCTTTAAGGTCTAAACATGAAGCCCATTTGTGTGCTCACCGCTATCCCAGGACCTCATAGAGCTTCAGACACTTACAAGGAATGAGTCCATTAACTACCAGGTCAGGAGAGCTCAACGCTATCAAGGTGGCCATGAAGACCACTGAAACCCTTTCTATCCCCACATGTGTCTCTCCCCAAAATCCTTTAGTAACACTAACATCTGTATGGGAAACTTAAGGAAACAGAGCTTGGGAGAAAATCCAACCAATTTTTCTGCCCTGAAATGTTAGGTACAGATGAGATGTAAACAGAAAGTTTAAAAATCTAACAAAATGCCTTGCTTTAAAAAAATGTTGGCATAGCTTAGAAGAAAAATCTGTGTGCTGGATGTGTTAGCACAGTTCTTTGTCCTCCTTTCCAGATCCCACTCGAAAAACTTGTGCAGACTTTTTTATGTTGATTATTTACCAGTGTTAGGAACATAACTAGTTTATTTTTACTCACTTGACACTTTTCACGTAGTCCTCAGTACAGTTAATTAGCTCATATGTTGTAGCTCTTGCCTCCAAAAATATGTCTTTGCTTCTGTTTTTCACAGTAGGACCACTTCAGTTTTCATCAGCAGAAAGTCATACATATATATTTCACAAGTGAATTAATTATTCATATAATAGAGATTCTGGTTTGTTTTGTTGCTTTTGGACAAGAAAACAGAATTTTCTGTCTTTCACAAATAGTCAAGATACAAGTACCTACAAAGAAGTCCTGCAAGTCTTTGTTTAAAAACGAGCGTATGAACAGCAGCAGCAAATCTTGGGCGGGTTGTTCATAGATGTGAAGGTCAGGCTAGAGGCTCTTGGGAAAGTTCACAGGAATTGGTTGGTGCCCAATCGCACGATCAAGTACAGCAAAAGGGACTTTGCATTGCTTCTCCTACTGACCATGTGCTGCTGCTTCTGACTCCAGAGAATTGGGCAGCTGACAGATCAGCCTCTCTGCTTTCCTTTTATTTTTCTTCTGTGAGTTTGGTTTTCCATCTGCATCCTCCCATTTGCTTTCCTCTGCCTACCAAGTGGTTGGGTGGCTCATGCAGATGAGTGACTTCTGATTCTTAATGTGGTTAGATCTCTCTCCTCAGTGCTGAAAGAGCTCTCGTCCAGCACAGGACTTTAGTAAAAAGCCTCAAGAGCCCACCAGTGTCTGGCCTGCTTACCATCACATGCTGGCCCAGGTTAACGTAAGGGAAATAAGTCTGCAGGAGAGGAAAGAACACAGCCATCCTGAATGGTGTGATAGCAGAAGAGAGCTGGAGTATATCGTCTACTTGCAGAGACTAAGGCACTTGGGAAATAATTATACTTTTGGCAGCTGAGGCAAAATATAAGATGCTGGGCTGCACACCCTTGCCCACACAAAAGAATATACACACTCAGATTTTTAGTATGTTAGTACTCTCCCTTTTCTCTTTTTCTCTGTGCCCTCCTCTTTCTTTGTACTGAGCACCAAACCCGGGGCCTTGCAAGCATTCTATCACTAAGCTACACCTCTAGACTAATTACTTTGCCTGTCATTAAACTCAAGAAGGAATTATTTGGTTAAACCTTTCTAGAAATACTTTGGGTACCACACTATTTTTCATAATATAATTTTTTATGAAATATATAAATGGTGTAATACAAAAATCCAAAAATAAGATTCACGTATGACTTTGCACAACATTCAGAAAGGCATAACCATCCTCTGTAAAGGAAGGGGAATAGAATTAGATAAGGCTATGAAGGTATTTTAGAAAGGCAGATATGAAAGTAAATGTGCTAGACATCGATTCACAGTGACTATGAGTTCCAATATTATTCAGCACAATTCAGTGGAAAAGTTATTTTTTTGGAAAGTTACAAGGGAAACCTAACCAGCAAGGCATCTAAACTGCAGATGTAGCCTTAGAGACATTATGTCAACACCATGTTCTTGTCTTCATATAGTAGACAGACACAGTTAAATTTCATGTACTTCTAGTGTGTACTAAAAAAATAAAGATTCTTAGGCTGGGCATGTATCTCAAAGGTAGAGCTCTTACTTAACATGCATGACATTTGGGGTTCCATCCCCATCAAATTCTCTTGGAAACATATCTGTAACATAGCAGATACACAATACTCGTCAACAAGAATATATAGAGTAAGATATTTTAGACATGTTAAATAGAATAGAAAATACTGCATGGAAAATGGGGCACAATGAGATGAGGCCTGGAGTTTATAGACGTTTGTGTGAGTTCGGTTCGTTTACCTCCTCACTTCATTTCTTTCTTTCTTTCTTTTCTTTTTTTTTTAGGTTTTTCAGGGAATAAAACTAGAAGAAAGTAGCTTCCTTCAGTCCTTGGCCTCTGTCAAATGCTACTTGCCCTGGACAGTGCTGTGTTTCTAGCTCACTTGTGTACTTCTCTTTGCTTTAATTTTGTTTTGTTTTAATTTTTATGCAGAAAACCCAAATAGGATTAATGTCTGTCTTGCCAATTGGGAACACTGTCTTCCTAACCAAAAACGAAGAGGCCAGACCAGGCACTGGACATGAGAGGTGAAAAAGGCAGAAAGTGAGGATACTTTGTTTAGGAAGCAGGAGGGTAGATGTGGGCTGGGAATCTGGCTGAAGGACAGTGCAAAGTGACTACTCCCATCTCTGCTCTGTGCCCAGAAAATTTAAACTGAGGTGTAAAGATATTTATCATGGGAACCTTTTAAAAGGCCAATTAGCATTTACTATACACCAAGATTGCTTACTGTGAAGGAATGTTAGCAGGAATACAGAACTATAAAAGCTGACAAAGAAAAGGTCAAATAATCTAAACAGGATAAAATGGTATATCCTCAACAATTACCCCTGGTGATAAGAAGAAAGGACTTTGATTGCCTTTAAAAGGAAGAGTTAAAAGATTGCTAATCCTTTAAACCAGTTGTCAGTACAAATCTCTAGAAAGAGTTTAGTTAAATGAAATCTCTAAAGTAAGCAAGTTCACAAAACTGAAACCTCTTTAATGGAGACAGGGCTCTAATGCATTTTGACAGCCTCACTGGAAATTAAGACTGAGATTATATCATAAAGACGCAAAGCCATATTGAAATTTATTCATATAACCCTGTCATATCTTTCAGCATCCCTAGCTCCTGCTCTGAGTTATTTGCTTAAATATGTTTCCTAAGTATGGTATTTGAATAAATCCAACTTGAGATTTGCATTTTTGTTGTTCTTCGCCAAAACGAAAAAAAAAAAACATATGAGAGAAGGAAAAGGGAGGAAGGACCAAAGTGAGAAAGAAAGAAAAATATGCTTTAATCAGTTTGTAGGTCTCCTGTTAAGTGAAGAAATATGAGGAATCATTTTTGGTTTAATGACCATAGAAGCTCTAGTATATATATAGATATATATATCTATATATATCTATATATATTTATATAAGATATATAATATATAATATATAATATATAATATATAATATATAATATATAATATATAATATATAATATATAATATATAATATATAATAATATATATTATATATATTAGAGCTTCTATGGTGTGTATACACACACATACACACACACACACACTCTGTTGGGAAGTGAAATTCAGGACATTGTTAAAAGTTATTTATGTTTTTAGTTTGATATGTAAGCAATTCCCAAGTATCAGCTTAAATTTTGTGTGTGCCTTTGCAGTAGAGAAATGTTTAATTTTTCTGTCTGCTTCCTAATCCTCTACCTCAGTGTAAGTATGGGAGAAGGCCCTGAAGGAGGCGTGGCTTTCTCTGGAGTCCTGTCTGTGCCCGTGGACGACTGTAGGTTGCAGAGTGTGTGTGGTGGCTCCTCCGTGCCATGTGGAGTGAGGTTTCTCCAGATGTCACACTCCCCTTTAATCTTGAAAGCACACTTAGTAAAGCCCACATTGCCTGTGACTGCTTTGATCCCCGAGTATTTCTGAAACAGTGTAAAGAATGTTCTTGTTTCTCATTTCTTCTGGGACTCCTGGCCTTTTGGTAGATATGATTCTACTTCTCTTAGTTTCCAAAACAGACAACGGTCTCTGAAAATTTTTCAAAGTCCAGACAAGGTGTAATTATACAATGTGGAGCTGCCAGTTCTGAGGAATAACTAAAGGAAAATGACAACATAGAAAAATTTCACACTGATAATTACGTATTAAAGATCCTAGACCAGCCAGGGATTTAGCTCAGTGTCACAGCACCTGCCTAGCAAGTACAAGGATGTGAGTTTGATTCTAGCTACCAAAAAAAATTTAAAAGTTTCTTCAAGGATGGGAGGAATCAACCTAGGAAGAGCTGTAGCCCCAATTTTTTTTTACATAGTCTCCTGAGATCCTGTTTGAGTAAGCCCCACCAACATGATATTGTACTTGTTCGCATAATGAAGAGCCATGTCTGCCACTTTGCCACCTGTTACTAGGCCATGTGCACCTGTATCAGCATTGACTGGCTTAATTCTCACTATAGACGAACGCAGCATTTGTAGTAGCTCTCTAGGAGTTACTGTTTTCTTACTCTCCTTATAGGAAGAGTGTGTATTTGTTTCCTCAGCCGAATGATATAATACACATATTGCTACTGTTAAAAAATTAAAAATAAAAACTAAAAAACTGTAAAATATCCTGGACCTGTATGTAGCTTGGCACCTCCCACCGGCCATTCTTCCCTCTCTCTCTGTCTCTGTCACTCTGTCTCTCTGTCTCGTAGCCAGCGCCGTGTTGCTTCCGGAGCCCTTCCGGGCAGTGAGAGGGCACAGGGTGTGCTTGCCTCTTCGCAGACCCGAGCAGAGCAGCACAGCTGCTTTGCCCTCCACTCTGCCTCACCTGGACAGGGCTGCGGCTTTCCTTTGACAAAACCAATGAGCCTTTGGAAGCACTGTTTTGTATTTCCTGCAAAGCAAATGTGCCATTGCTTCCAACAGATGACTAACAATACTCTCAGTTTAAAGCCAGCAGTTGGTCCTGACTTCTAGTCACCAAGGTTTTAAGAAGTTCAGAGTCTGTTAGAGAAACCAGTTATACCATGTCTGGAATTATACCAGTCACATTTTACACATTTCTAATACTTAATTGTTCGGGTCATGATGTGCTTTCCTCTAGTCATAAATAAAAGGAGAATGAAAACCATAAAAGTGAGAGAGACAGAAATGACACAGCACTGGACAAGCAGCACACTTACATACCTCTAATGGAAGTTATGGTTCTGCCCCCATGGATTGTCTGGCCCCATCCTGACCCTTTCCTGACATGTGGCACGTAACTATCAGGAGAAGAAGGAGATGAACACTAAACATGCAATCAGGATTTGCCACTTGTTGGTCTCTTGTGAACTTCACATACATCTTTCTAGCAGCTTTCTGATACATTTGTGTTTCTATTCTCATGTGAGAAAAGAAAACCGAAGCTCAGGTAGGGAAGGTATGTTACCCAGGTACCACTGTAACAGACACAAGATCTCAGGCCATCTGGTTTGCCTCTGACCTTCCTTTTGCTGGGACTGCCTCTGAGATTCTACCTGCATACACACCACAAGAATCCTTTATGCCTGAGGTGCAAGCTCAACTTCCAATCAGTACGTCATTGTCTTGTGTTGTGACAATGTTATAGTTACTACTATATATGACTTAACTGTGTAAAGTACTTAATAAAATGCCCAGGTGGTACCCTGTCATATATGCTAGGGAAAATGTCTTTCAGCAAATCACTTCACTCAGATGTAGAGGATCTTAGAAAAGAAGCAAAAACCTATAATGATTAGGGGAAAAAGAAAGAATGATCATGGAAATAAGGAGAGCTTTGGACTGTCTATACATGGCCAAACATTAATGAGGTGTTTACTGTGAACACAGAGCAAATGTGAATGTAAATGACAGAGAATAATTAAGTTATAGTTAAACTGTATTATGTAGATATGTTTCCTTCTCTGGAAACTTTTGTTCTTTAATAGTGAAGATAAGATATGTATACATATAGCTATAATACAAAATAGGAAGGACTTTGTTTCTTTGAAACCTCTTACTGTGTTTCCTGAGATATAATAATAATAATGCATATTTACTGGGTATATAATGATAATTCAGTGCATATACAAACTATAATAACCAAATCAGGACAAATAAGCATTTGCATCACTTTAAACACTAGCCCATTTTATGTTGGTAATGTTGTTCTCTTTGTTTTTAGTCATACTGAAAGAGATCATAGATCGTTGTAACTGGTAGTTACCCTAGTATGCTAAAGAAGAACCATAACTGAGGTCTGCTTTTGAATAGTCTCTATTTTAGGACTCTTATTGTAATTCTTAGCACCACTTCTCTCCCTGTAGTTACTTGGCTCTCCTGGTAGCTATTTCATTATGATCTTCTTCTAAAAGATTGACTCATTAGCTATGACTAATGAGTGAGAGCATGTGACATTTGTCTCTCTGTTTTATTTCAATTAGCTTATTAAAAGGACGTGAAGTAGAAGAAAAGGAGGAAGAGGAAATGGAGGAGGAGCAGGACTCTTATGATTTCAAGCCTGTGATTATTTTCTGGGATCTATGGTTTTGTGACAATGTCCAATTCAAGGAGTCACTCTGCTCTAACTATTAGACCAGAGAGGTGGTCGGAGCCCAGATCCATGCTGTATACTCCCTGCAAGACTTCAGTAGGAGTAGGACGTGGTGTTGGTTCTGGGATTTTCAAATCCTCAGACGTTCACGCTGAATCTTGCGTCTGGTCATCTGGTCATGCAGTTGAAACCTGAATCTTTTT
>PVJX010026367.1:0-25927 GCA_004027295.1 Dolichotis patagonum | reverse complement strand
ACATGGAGTTTTATTATTTGCTAAATGAGTAGCACCCTCATCTCATTTCCTCTCATGGCAACTGGAAATGTATTAAATTATTCTTGTATGCATTAGCTGTTTATTTTCCTAATGAGAGAAAAGGAAGCAGGTAGGAGGGAGGAAATGTAGACAAACACAGATAATTTCAGTTCGATGATTTCTGCATTTTATCTTTCATTCAGATCAACATGGCTCATTTTAGATGGGAGGGTGAGAGGTTTCTGATGAGGCAGCAGTTCAGGAAACCAGCTAAAATACTGATGTCTACTCTCTGCTACACGAGGGACATATTTCAATTCTGTTGCCCAGGCATTAATTCTGAGAACACTGTCATGGTTATAGAGGCATTTTATACAGCTAACATTTTCATTCTGTACAACTTTTATTCTAAGTTTTCATAACTTTTTTAGGCTTTGCAAGTCTACTGTCTATGTTTTTCTTCTTAAAGTTTGACTTTTTCATTTAGACCTTTTATTTTCCCTTCCGAATTTGTACGCTTTTCGGCATATGGTTACTTAAGGAAGTCTGAGTGTCAAGACAGAATAAATTGACAACAGACAGCATTGTGTTTGTCACCTACGAATGAAAAGGCACTTGGAGATGCCACAAACAGGCTCACTGCCATTCACTTTGGGTCCATATTGGGTCGTGTGTGGTCAGAGGCTACCTTTCTGGTACCACAACATTATCTTTTAAAATCCCAAGGCATGCTAGTCAGTTATAGGACTCTTCTAGACTATTAATATGCATTTTATATTCTCTTCAAATGAATCTCGACAAAAAGATACCAGCACAGGTGTGAGAACAACAATAAATGCTGGATTTAACCTTGGCCAAGTGATTTGCCACATTCATTTCTCACCTTCCTGACTTGTAATAAAACAAAAAAAAAAATCCCGTTAATGACAATGGCCTCTCAGAATTTAGAATGGTTGCCTATTTTTTTATACTTGATTCTTGCCATGAAAAGAAATTTCCAATCCTGAGCTCATTTTCTAGGTAGAGGCTTTGCCATTTTTGCATGGCTATACAATAGATATCATCATAGGACTCACAGTTTACCTAAGCTAAAAGACCAATGATAGGGTATTTTTCCATGCAAAGGAGTAGATGTATTTATGAATAAAATTTTTCCACATTTCTCACTGATTCTTTAGGACCGTGGTGAAGGGTATGAACATTGTTCACCTGTGTTGTCAAACCTGTTGTACCCTTGCTTCGTCAAAAGTCTGAAAGAGCACGGATCTCATTTCGTCAAATCAAAATGTGCTCTTTTCTCTTGCCTAATATCCAGTTCTCCTCATCATTATGCTGGACAGCTCCCAGCTCCTGTCAAGATACTCAGTGCTTACAATTATGGTTCCAGAAGAAGACATCCACTTAGAAGTTGGACACTTCTTGTCTATGAAGCAAATCAGCACATTCATATACAAGAACACACATATGCAATGCAAGATTCGCTTTGTTAACGAAAATCCTGAATGAAGCCTTCAATAAAGATAGTTCTTATTAAGTAAATTTAAAGGAAAGAATTAGAGGCTTTTTCTTTCCTATGTACCATTTTGTTTATAAAATAACGGATAAGTGGTTATTAGTTAGCTATTCTATATGACCCTGGTTGGATCTGCTGACCACAGCCTTCTACATACACTGTCACCTCTCTCAAAGCTAAAAATAAAGCAACCTTTTATTTCTACGATCCCACTGATTTTAAAATAGTACAATATAATAGCATCAATAATACCATGGTTTGAATATGCAAAGTCGGATATGTGAGGAGGAAAATGCAGAAAAATTCATTAAGTCCCTAAAATTATGTGCTCTCTGGCTACCATTAGTTGTCTCCATCTATCATTATAATCTCCGGTACTTTTTCCTCACTCGTCTTGATTCTGACTGAGTTCCTACAGTTCAATTCTTGCCACCAAGTTACTGTGCAATTGCTGACAAAGGAAGACTTATGGTATGTTACTGTTGTCTCCATTATTACTTCTCAGTCTGCACAAGAAACACTGCTTCATTCCATGGTACAGCATTAGGAACTTTCCTCAACTGGAAAATCTAACAGGACCTCAGTCGGGACAGTGCTACATGATGAAATAAAGGTACTAACAACGTGCCCTTGCTGTGGGAGACAGGGACAGGGAATCCTGTTTTCAAGTGTGTCTAGGTACTGCCTACAAATCTAAAGCTTGTATTCTCCAAAGACTCAGAAATTCCACTCCTTTAGCCTGTAATACCGTAAGGAAGGAAGAAGGACGCAGAATTCTGGAATCAGAGCACAGCACATCCCAAGCAAAGCCCTCCCTGCTCTGGGGCCTAAAGTTACCTTCGAATTATTTTCACATTTAAGAGCTCCAGCACTGATCAGATCACTTACATTACCTAATTTCTACAGCAAGTGGGTATTTTTGATGCCCAAGTCTTAAACTGTGAAGATGCACACACCGGGTTTGCTTATTTGTGTATGTGGTTAGCATCTTCTGCGATTAGCCCTGCTTTTCTGTGTATGCTGACTTCCGGAGTGATCTCAGTTCTGAATTAAGAGGCGAAAGTGAGGGGTACCTCTCGTGTAACTTGACTGAGAGGTCAAATTGTTACAATCCAGTTGTGAGATAATACAAAGAGATTGGACAGCTGCTATCAATTGGAATAAAGGATATGGTTTTTAATGTTTTAAAAAGCAACCGTGGGGCTAAAGAGTTGTACAGCTTCAGTGCAAGTGGAAGGAGGTCTTTGCAGGGTCAGAGGCAAAACCCACCCGACTTAACATTGTATTCTGATGAATGTAACACACCCAACTGTTGCTACAGGATTACAGACCACTGCTACCTTAATACACAAGAAAATGATCTGTGCAATAAACCAAATTCAAAAGAAATATAATTATAAGACACAGTCTGGCAAAGGTGCATATGCATGTGTATTCATTATGGTCTTCCAGGCTGATGGTGTACAGCAACAGAAGGTCTACCTCTGGCAGCTGGCCAGCGTCCAGGGCAGCGATGGAGAACCTTTCAGAGCTTTCAGGGATAACAAACACCCAGCTACAGCATTCACACCTCAGGTTTGCCACTACGGCTTGAGGTTGACGCAAATTTTATGAAGATCAATTTGGCAAAAACGGAATTATAAGCCTCAGAAGTGCCTACATTCGTGGGCTCAGTAATCTCCCATGAGGGACTCTATCTTAATGAAGTAAGCAGAAATGCAGTCCAAGATACATGCAAAACATCATAGCTTGGACAAGGGCAACTGTCCATAAAAACAAAGTTATGAGAAATAGCATTAACAAGAGGAAACAATAGCAGGATGGTTGAGTAAACAGAGGTTTACTACTGGTTAGATACTGGGGTGAAAAAAGTTAATCTGGGTGTATTAGAGGTGGGTAACAAGAAGACAAATTAAAAGACCAGAAACACCAAGGTAAAAATAACAAGAAACATGCTGAGACACTAACAACTTACTAATTAAAACAAAGAGAGAGAGAGAGAGGGAGAGAGAAAAGAGAACAGCTTATTCAACAAGGATTATATATAAAAAAAATTGGATGAAATGGTTAAATCCATAAAATACAAAAAAAGACTCATGAATGTACTAAAAATATGTGTTTCTATCTATATGTGTATACATAGATGAATAAAATCATGGGTTGAAATGTGCCTTGTTAAAAATAGCAAATGGAGACGCCACAGATGAAAACATTGACTAATCATAAATAAAACAGAAAAGCATACTATAAATTGGGGAGAAACACTTGCAACAAACAACCGAAAAACGTAATGGCAATATTGCAGTAATTACTTTTTCTTTCTTTGCTGTCTGAGCAAGAAATATATTAAAATATTTGTTTCACTAAAGAAATACTAGTTAAGAACATGATTTATTATTTTTCATGATATAATATTTAATATTAATGAAGAATAAAAATCCAAAATAATGAAAAGAGTTCCTTTCATGTTAGTTGGAAGGAAGTATAAATTTCTTTGGTTCTACTGCAGATGAACTGATAAATCACATTAGAAATCTCAGCACTTGAGAAGTTGAACCAGGACACTGAGTTAAAGGAATTTATCTTAAGGAAGTGATCTTGCATCTGCACAATTTAGCTTCAAGGCTGTTTGCTTTGATGATATGTACATTGATGAGAAACTAAAAACAATTACAATGCATCTAAATTGGGAATTCAAAGAAAGAATTACAAAAAATAGAATGACATTAAGAAAATAGTACTAATATATCATTCAGCAGAAAGACATGTTATATTGCCAATATAGAAAGCTATGTTTAAAATTAAACATCACAACAAATTTTACATTTGTATATAAAAAATACTGAAGTACATGTTTATACGGACTTACAGTATGTCTATAGTGGTTTGTTTTTAATGCTTTAAGGACTTTCTCAAATGAACATGTACTTCTTTGGTGAAAATCACTACTTATTTCAAAAACAATTAACAAATAAAAGTTGACTTTCAACTCTCTTTCCAATCTTGGATGGACAGTGGAATTAACCACCCTGCGTGCGGTGACTCCAACACTCAAGAAAGCTGCGGGTGACGCCCACAGGGTGTCCTGAATTTCCTTCTCATGACTCAGACCTCACAGGTATGCTGCAAATGACACCCGCTTTTGGAGAATAACTGGTTCCCAAGAAAACACCCCCAAACACAGCGCTAACTGCTCCATTCCATTCTGCAGACGCCTCTGAGTCGCCTGGGTACTGTACCCCGCCCCCCAGGCCTCCGCCCTCCCTCCTGCAAGCCTGGAACTCATGAGTGTGCAGTTTCCTACATCTTTTCTTAGCTCTTTGCGCTGCTTGGGTGTAGCCTCAGGCCACTGAGCGCTGCTCTACTTCCAAAGGTTTTAATCATCTCCACCATTCCCCTTCCGTTTCTCCTCCTATGTTAACAAAAGCAACTCAGTGGGGGGCACCTCTCTGCCTAAAAAAGATTGTCTGCTTTCACAAAACTTAACACTTTCAGCACCAGGAGGCTGCAGTCCCAATTCTTCTGCCAATGTAATCTTGCAATGCAGATGCTGGTTGGTTGGACTGCAAATCCCCTGAGAATTAATTTTGTTGCCCCCCCCAGTGCCCCTGGTCTATGATGCCCACTGATCTACTCATATTTCTAGAGAGGTAGAAGATTTTCTTCTACTGTTTGTTATCTTTTTTTCTAAATGAGCTGCAGAGGTATGTCTTCAAAGAATGCTTCCAAGTGTGACAGCAAGACAGTCACCCCTGTGATTCCCCCAGGACCTCTAAAATATCTATCAAAGGGCTTTGCAGAGAACATTGAGTCACAGGTCACCCCTGCACCCCTGCATGATATGGGAGCCAATCTCTGCCTTTTTGGCTATCCAGAAACGAAGGCATTTGCTTAGGCAAGCCAAAGCAGATCAGAGGGTTAAGCAACATACCGAAGTACAGAAAACTTGGGTTTTCCCACTTGACCAACTATACACCATCAACAGCAGGACAGAAGGCTGAGACAAGCGAATAAAGGACTCTTATTCAAGACCATAAACCCAGCAGTCTGACTTACCTCTAGTGTAGTTAATACAATCTTCTCAACTGAAGAAAAATAAGCCTCCCACAAGAATTGTGTCTGCTGTCTAAGTGCTAGGATTTTATCCTGATGAATAGACCTGATTGTAGAAGGAATCTGTAACATAAAGTGAACACAGAATAATTATAACTGTAAAACAAAGAGATGTTCTTGATCAAAACAACCCAACCACGTTACACTTTTATACTTCACAGCAGTCAGCCTCTAGCACGCAGCTATGTCAGAATCAGCAGCCCCTAGGGAAAAATGGCCGTGAGAAGCTTTAGGTACAAACAACACTTCCAGTGAGTCACCTTTTGATGCCCAAAAGCTATGCATTCACTTAGTTCACTTCTAAGACTGATTTGCAGCTAGTCAGTGGCTGAGGATGTTCCTGTAATCACAGTTGTTGTTTCATCCTCTGGGATCCCCAGAAATCCTCAACCCTGCATGTGGGTGATGGAATTTTACACAGAGTAGCCACAGGCTTTGGGGAAAAGCCAAAAGACTTCATCTTCCAAGCGGTTCTAAGGTTATTCCCCCAGGACCTCTAAAATATCTATCAAAGGGCTTTGCAGAGAACATTGACGTGTCTCCCCATCCAGTGGCAGCCAGGGTTAGACGCTTCTATGCACCCAACCCTCCTTCCTCCCACTGGGAGCCTTCTCACTCCCTGGATCTCTTTGCCGCTCCAGTCCAATCTGACTGCAAACTTTCACATATCATGTATCTTTAGTGACATATTGCTCTCCACCAAGCTAAACAATCTTAAAAGAAAAGTCTTCTCTCTTATCCACCCTGCTACCCGTGTTAAGGCTAGAAAAGTGCTGATGCAGTTATTCAAGAAATAAGAACTGAGCTTTGCATAACCGCTTGAAGCCACTATCATCAGGATGTCTTGATTTTTAATAGTTTAGCTTAATGGTTAAGCTCACAGCAGCTGGATGGGCCAACATAGGAATTTTGCCTCTAGCTGTGCTTCCCTGGACCGGACAGACAATCTTTCAAACACTCCATTTCCTCACTTATAAAATGGAGCAAACGAACACCATACAGCCTCATGAAGTTACTCAAGTTCTTAGCATACAGCCCTAAAACTCGGGGTGTTTAATTAATATGGCGTGTTACTACTGATCTCATTATTATTGCCATTAGAGAGGTACTGTTCAAAGGTGGACCCCTTGATTCTATTCAAAGTTAGGCCAATTGCTAAACGTCTTCCGTGAGCTCTGAAATGGACTTCCTGGGTTTCTGGTTAAGTATCTCAGGCTTGTTTCTTATTTTTACCTGCCGACCAAGGTCTGTTCCATTTATGGAGCCTATATTCTTTGGAGAGATTCCTTGTGATTAGCAAATGCCCTTTTGTGCTCACCTCTTTCTGCATGCCTGCCTCCCTAATGCATGACTAATCAGACAGACATGGGAGCCTGGACTGAAAGGGGAAGACTCAGTTCATCACATTAATAGGCAAGTTACCCACGACATTGGATGGAGACTACAACCAAGTTCCCACTAGAGGGGAGGAGACGGCAGCATGCTGATTTAAGACTCTCTCCGCAGGAGGAGCGCTGAAACTGCTTCACAGTGAAAACAGAAGGAAGAGCGCCACTGCCTCAGCCATGTCCAAAACCAGACACTAAATCTGTGGCCCACAGTGCCCATGTGGATTCACAGCACTAAAACCCAAACCCAAACCAAAAACCAAATGCAGTAGGGAAAGGAGAGATACTGGTAGGCAACCGAGCCTGAAATCAGAGGTCCAAGTCAAGGGTCAATAAAGTATTCTTGGAGAAGATAAAAGAAGTATTCATATTACGAATCCTTGATGCATCTAAGAAAATCTAATTTTATTTACTCATTGAGAGAACTACCTAGATTGTCAAAGACAGACTAGAAAAAGTCACCCTGTTTAATTTTTGTCATCATGCCCTCTTTTAAATGTCAATGGTCACCCCGAGGTGGTATCAATGTTTTATCACAGTCACAAGAAACTGATCCACTGGAAAAATGCCTAAAGCTGTCATCCATGTGTGGTCTCCAGAAAACCAGTCTGTGGGGTTCTGAAAGTTGAAGAAGGAGTATCAGTGATTCTCCCGCCAGGATGATTTGCTGTCTTACACAGCCACACCTTGATTTTTCTACCTCAAAGCTGCGTGAACGCTCTACCAGTTTGTGCGTATGACACAGGGATCTGACAGCACTCTACAAAACGCCCTGGAAGACAATTGCAATTGATTGAAAAGTCAGAGTTCCAGGTTTTAATGGCATTTGGGTATTGGTTATTAATGCGTCTGTCCTAAGAGACAGGTATGGGAAAGTGATAAATTAATTCCAATCTGGCCAGATTGTTTTGGAAGTGGAAGAACTCGATGAAGTCTTAATAAAAGGTCACGTATGGTAACCAAACTAATAGAACCTACAAAAATAGATACAGAAAAGCCACAATAAGCTCTCTCGGTGACAGGATGACAAGAATATATGCAAATAAAAACATCCGAGCTGTTCTAAAACAGGAAATGAAAAATTGTAACATAATAAAAACATTTCCCAGAGCACACTTTTGGGCACAATGCCAAGTCTTTAAAACCACTGTTAACAACAGGACAGTGGCTGCTGGGATATGGAGGCAGCTGGGCAAAAGCAGACTGCAGATGAGCAGGAAAAACACCAGCCAGTTTGGGTGGAAGGGTGGGCGGGGCACGAGAAACACAATCTTCATAGTCAAACCAAAAAAGCTGTCCAGAAAGAGAAATACCCAACAACTTTGGTGACATAACAGAGACTGGACAGCCACGAGGAAATAGCCCAGAACGTGGCCCACCCTCGAGAAAAACTCCAAATGTGTTCCAGTCAAATTCATAGGACTCTCGGCTCATCAGTGGAAAAACTACGGGTGATGTTTCTCATTTCCTTTATTACCCCAATTTCCTTTAATGGGCATGCATTATTAAAAAATAAAGGGCTGGGATTTCATTCAATGGCACAAGTGCCTGCCTGGCAAGTATAAGATTATAAGTTTGATCCCTGGGATCAAAAACAACTATAACAACAACAATAACCCTAAATAAATCCAAAACCAAACTCTTCTAAAAAAAAAAAGAAATGGATGGAAAAAGGCAATGTAGAAAAGCACCATTTATACTACATTTTTGGCTCTACGAGAGTAAACGAGTCAGGAATACGCTACCTCTACATGGGGTGAACCTACTCTTCCTCAGTCTGTCTGCAAGGACCTCCCCAAGGAATCATAGCGGAGATTGGCCACCACCAAAGTGATCCCTTCTCAAAATCTCCGGATCCCTTTATACCATGCTGTAGTTAGAGCAAAACGAGACAGCCCAAATGAACAAATTCTGCCATTCCAGAGCCCATATTTCTCTTTGGTTTCATTTCTGGGATTACAGCAACCACGAAGACCACAGGTCCAAGGCCCAGATAAAAGGAGAGCTGGTGGAGCTGTGACCAGCGGGGCTTTCCTAACCCACAGCTCACTCAGTCGCTGCTCTGCCACCTGTTGCTCAGAGGAGGGGGAGGACTGCATTATGCTGGCTCAGCAGCCAGCCGCAGCACAGGAGAATCAATAACGGTCAGAAATGCAATTTTCTGGATATCGAAAATAAAAAAGGAAAAAGCAAGGTCATTAGAGATAATCTTTCCAGAAATATTTTTGGTGATTTAAAGATTGTAAAATATCACAAAAGAAAACCATTAAAACACAACAATTTTTAGAGGAAAGAGCATGGTGATTTATGATGAACCTCAAAATCACAGCACAGAGGGGCTTTAGCAATCTGTCCTGGCTGTTCTGGCCTTTGGGTTTCTCTGAGTTCTGTGTCCTCCTCCCTCCTTGGAGCAGTTGACTTTTAGTAGGGGCTGCTCTCTTAAATAATAGCCAAAAGATAGCACTGGTGCAGGCAGCCAGACAGATCATGCAAGTAAAGATAGTGCTAAGTATAAGAACCAATCCTAGAGACAGTGTTTCCTGCAAAGTAATCTGAAGGAAGTGTGGAGCCAGGGGAAAGGAAGCGGAAGTAGCAGGGCAGTATCATTTCTAACATCCGGGTTCCTAAAGGCGGGTGGGAAGAACCCCTCCTTACCATCCATCTCAAGTCATTTACCTGCAACTTCTCTTCACGACATATTCTGTGGGCCAGGACACATTTTTGTGTTGGAAAGTGAACACTATCGTATTAAATGACTTCATATTTGCCATGACACAGGCCATTTTCTCCTGATCAGATTTCTTTTATGGCGCTGACCTTTTGAATTCATCTTCTTTGAAAATCTGGATGAGGGCCACCAATAATCCGCCGGTCTGCGGAAAGCTGCGGCTTCTTCCTTACCTGTAATAACAATCTCTCATCGCCTATGACGGCAGCTTGGTTCCAATTAATCACTTCAGAGAATGGCAACTCCCATCCATTGCTGAGCATCACAGGGACACAGGCAGCCTGTGCGAAGAAGGCACTCGATGAGGGAGAGGAAAGAGAAAGCACCCCGATCGGAGCGAAGTCAGTGCAAACTCAGCTCCTGGCATTTTTGATGCCACACGGAACCTGGCCCGCTTGGGTCAGAAGGAAAGGAAGTTTTCTGGAACTATCAAGACATGGGAAGGTGACACATTTCCGGCTTAAATTTTCATAGTTTCAAGTCTTTCCCTAGAACGCTCAAACCCGATAGCTATTCTGATACATGGCTTGGCTGACCTTACTTCCGTGGAGATGACTGGCCTCGCTGCAGAAGTTTTATTGATGCAACAAAAGCCTTCACTAACAAAACCCATGCATAAAAGCAACCTTGACTATAAATGGTTCTGTCATTGTAACTGCCATAACTTGCAAAGCGGTTTACACAGCGTCACGAACAGGAAAGGGCAGAGTGGGGCCTAGCCATCCCATGTGGCATTTTGTGGACTTTACTATTACAGGTGTCCACTTTTCCTTTGCTTTGCAAACTCTGAACCCAGATGCACATAAATAAGCTAAGGACAAAATGCTGGTTCCAGATAACATTCATAATCCAAACCAGAGAATGGTTTGCTCCATGCAATATTCCAGGAAACGGCAAGAAACATAGTGGTGTCATGAGTCACGCAATGCACAAGGCACCCTGGAAATCTTTCGGAAGGAAGCTGTTATGTCAGAGGACCTGACAGAGTAATCTGCAGTTAGGAGGAAACTCTGCAGCAAATGCAAGGTCCAGGGCATGGACAAGGAAAGGGTCAGCCACAAGAGGACAAGGAAGGCAGGCTGAGAGATTCCAGAGAGCGTGGCTTCTTCCTGCCACGGAAGGAGGCTGGCTGTCACTTCCACAGAAATGTGGACGACTGTGTCAGCAGGAGAAGGAATTTCTGCACTGAGTTCGATGAGCAGGGGACTCCCACACAGGCTTAGGAGCTATAGCAGGGCCTCTGAACTGCAAAGCCTTGGGGCTTTGCTGTTACAGGGTGTTAGGATTGACCACTTGCCCCAAAGCAGGCCTATATATGGAGCATTACCCATGGGGTATCACCTTTAGAATTGGAAGAAACTAAGCAACAGAAGACCAAGATGGGGTGAAACCCACGATCTTGCTTTTGAGCAATATCAGCAATATTCCCTTCTCATTGCTTTTGATATTGGCTTCCAGGGAAAAGTCCCTTCAAAGAACCCAGCAGGTTGACCTGCCAACCCCATCTGCCTTTCTGTTTGCAGGCGTGACCCTGAAGAATCTGTCTTTCCTGGTGGCAAAATACTTCATTTTCTCATCTCCAAAGAGAGAGAGTGAATTCTTTACAGAGTCCACACTCCTAAAAAAATGCTTCAGATTTTTGTAGGAAAAAAATCAGATCCCTAAGGAAAATGTGACCATCTGTTTCCTGGGTGATAACATTAAACTCACCCATGTTCACCTGTGTCCTCAGCCCTACTCTGGGAGGTCTCTGGGTCTCTTACCTGCAAAGCCTCCAGGAATCTGAAGGACCCCAGCCTGCGACCACGAGGAACCAGACAGAAAGTGGCATTGTGCAGCATTTCCCGATAATCATACCTAGAAAGAGAGGAAGACCAATCAGCAAACAAGACCCAATGGGCATACTATGGGTGGCACGCAAGAAGGTGGCCGAGCCTTGCAGGTACACGTGTACATAAATGTATCCAGAGCAACTCAGGAGAGCCCTGGGGGAGAGGGAAGCTTAGCTTTCATTTTCCACTTTCAGGGAGAGGGTTTGGGGATTCATTGCATGAGGACAGGACAAATGTGAACAGTTGTAGTTGATAACACAGTTGGGGTCTCTTTTGCAAACAGTATATAAAAAGACAAGTGTGATTATCTAGAGACAACTTGCCTTACCTGGTCTTCGGTTCTCAAATGAGACTTTTGTGTCTCAATGAAATATGAGGGTTCTGTAGGCTTAACAACAACGACGACGACAACAACAACAAATCACGCCTATGTCCTTTTCTCCCCCCCATTAAAAGCCATTCCTTCAGAAAAACTAAAACCTTTGTTGTTCCCTACCCTCCAAACCATGCTATTAAAAAACTGCTAGAGAAACCTCCATCACAACACAACACAACACTTGTCTTTCAAGCTGAGTTTTTCCATTTAAACAAGAACATTCATTTGGTTTCCCCAGATAAAATACTGCGCTGCCAGACAGCTGACCTGACTCCCAGGAGAAAGTCGAGGCAAGACAGAAGGAAGCTGGCCTACAAGATGGAACAGAGGGATGACAAGAGAGAGAAAAAACAGCAGAGGATCCAGAAAACTAGAACATGGAAAAGATGATTCTTTCTGTTTCTCAGTACCCTTTAATAGTGCTACCCTGTTTTCAATTTGGGGGCCAAAAAAATGCAAACTATATTATGAGCGTCACCTGTCTCTTAATGCTAGTGGAGTTTAAGAAAGATAAAAGGCATTTAATTTGTTGAAGACTGTCACTTTAGAAGTGATTACCACACACTCATTCCTAAACATGTGGTTTCAAGTTCACTATGAATTTGAGAAAAGTAGAGGAAAAAAAAGAGACTGCTCCTGTCCTGTGATGGCTCCGATCCTTACAGCCAAGATGAAATCACTCTCATTTTTCAAGAGCTGCCTATGCTGAGCGGACAGGTGTGACTTTGACAGTAGCATATGTCACCAGCATTTTCTGACTCTAATAGTCTAATTTAATCATAGCCTGAAGGCACAGGATTCTTCCCTCGTCTTTTTTGGGATATTGATATACACATTTATATTTTTAAAGTCCACATCTATTTTTATATTCCCACACAAACTAGGCATATGGGAGTAAGCCAATTTTCAATTATAAACCCATCATTAAGAAGAGACATCATGCAAAGGACCATTTGCTTAAACAAGCGTGTACAACTAATTTGCACAAGAAAAGGTCACTGTGAATAGATTAAGATTATCTCCGTTGAGAGTAAAATTTAAAAAATCCTTGCTGCATTAATTAAACCGCAAAATAGACTTCAAAGTAGAAAAGATTTTTAAGAAGATTCAAATTTTGCTAAATAAAAATACATTATGTGGTAATGACTCCTCTGTCCTCACCAAACACAGAAAGGTAATTGACAACTATCTTCGATTACAAATGCCGATGATATCTGAATCCCCGTGTGCACATACACATTTATGTGTAAAGTTTAAACTGATTTTTTTAATACAGAAAGGTTGACTATACTTCAGATTTTAGCCAAGTTTAATAGGTGCTCAGAATAGAAACCCCGGAGGGTCTAGCACACAAGGTCCTACAGCCTTATCATTAGGCTGCTAAAAATGTAAAACCCTATTAGTGCTCTGAATTGTAACAAGTTTCAAAGTTGCCAGTTACAGAATTTACTTTGGGAAATGGGTGGAGGGAGAAGAAGGGCAGAAAACTTAGAGGAAAAATTCAAATGACAGCTATATGAGGCTGGTGACTTTTCAATGGGACAGGAGCATTAGTTGCTGAAGCAGCACATGGAGTGAGGAGACTCAGTTTAAAGTCACCCACACAATGAGATGGGGGCACCCTTAGAAGAGTAGGAGCCTGCCAGAGAGCTGAAAGACCATGAGCAAAGCACAAGTGCTTTCCCAGTCTCAGTTTCCTTAACTGCAAAAAGAGCCAATCGGGTTACATGACTAATGATTCAATTTTAATACTCACGTAGTCATCATATTATCGTCTCCAGGTAAGAAAGAGGAACGTCCTTGGAGGATACGCCATTGCTTGGAAGGTCTCTATAATCATGAACGTGGTATGCGTGCATGTGTGTGTGTGAATGTGTTAGTATAAACATGTATTTGCAAGCACACAACGTAGACTGAGCATGCATGTCCTCATAGACACACCAGGACACAGAGATCATATATGTGCATAACTTCGAAGAATGATTTCTAGTCAGACTTCTCAGCATGGAGCCTGTGTCTTTTAGCTCTACACACAGAGACCCTATAAACTGGTGTGCTCTACCTAAAGGGGAAGTGGCCCTGCAGGCCACTGTATGCCCACTGTATGATTCAGGTTCTTTTAAGAAACACTCTTCCAGATATTGTACCATTCCTACAGAGGTCTTCTCTAGCTCTTTCTCGACCAAAGAGCCAGGTGACAACTGATGGTAAACAGGAGGTACCATCATTTCCTGGGAGGCATGTGTATCACAAGAGGAGATTATAGCCAGCTTTTTATAATGGCACATAAATAACTCTATGGACACTCTTCCTAGCAAAACAACACACTGACTACTAAAAATTACAAAAAACATTTTACTTAAGAGTCTCTGAAAACTGTCTGAAGGGTATAAGGACAAATACAGAAAAGTTCATTTGAGAAAATTTGTGCAAATTTGGTAAGAATTGTTTATGGTATTGAATCCATGATGGGCTCCAGTGTATCTGCTACCAGCTCTACCTACAGGAGCTCTACGCTGGATTCCCCTGAACTCCCATGGGCAAAGTGAAAAAGGCAGCCCACCAAAGGCCGGTACCTGCAAGCCATGCATCTGACAGAGGACTCTTATCTAGCCTATGTAAGGAACGCTTCTGATCAACCAGAGGAAGCTGATTAAAACATGGGCTAAGGATTGGAATTTACATTTTTCCAAAGAAACTACACCAAGGACCAGTAAACACGTTGAAAGATACTCAACATCATAGTCATTAGAGAAATGCAAATCAAAACCACAATGAGAAACCACTTCTCACCTATCCTGGTGCTAATATTCGAAAGATGAGAACAAGTGCGGAAGAGGCTATGGAGAAATGGGAACCCTTCATACGTGGCTGGTAGGAGAGCGGCATGGTGCGAGCCACTTGGGAAAATGGTTTGGCAGTTCCTCTTCCAGTTAAAAATGGAATTACCATGTGATCCAGCAGTTAGTTAATACCCTTGGGCATTTATCCCAGAGAAAAACTAATTTTCACGTAAAAATTTGTCTACAAACACAAATTTTTATTGATAATAGCCCCAAAGTAGATGCTGCCAAAATGTCCTTCATTCAGTGAATGATACAAAAAATTATGGCACACCAACAGCCCAGAGTACATCTCAGCAATAAAACAGAATAAAGGATGGGTGCACGCAGCCTCAAAGAAATTATGCTGCATCCAAAAGGTACAGACTGCATTATGGCATTTACATAATATTTATGAAATAGTATAATTATAGGGATGGACAGCAGATTAGTAGTTGCCATTGGTTCGAAGTAAGAGTCAAAGACCGGCAGAGCTTGACAGGTCAAGTGTGGGGGTACAATCTTCCAAACAGATCCGTCTACAAATAGAAATCATGCTGTAATCACACATCACTTGACCGTATGATATCCCAAGTGAGAAGGTAAATACGAGGCATAATGTTAGAGAATTTTCAGCTCTGATTAATAAATGGTTTTGTTACCCTTTTCAGATGACAGTAAGTGTTCTGCTCTGTAGGCAGTGACACAGAAGTATAAGAGTTTTCACAAATGACTGCAAAAGAGACTGCGATGAAAATGTCATGACCCTGAATTTAACCTACAAACTAGTACCACTCAACCGGCCACAGGGGCTTTCTTCCCTATGAATGGGATACACCCCCATTTAAAACGGGCTTTGTGACAACGTGTAAGTGAAGTCCTGTCCCTCCATATGAAGCCCATTTTTTGCTGGCACCAATTCAATGCCACTGGGACGGTGGGGCGGGGCAGAGTGGCATAATGCCACCAAGTGTCCTCCCAGCCTGTGGCATCATCTCCATCAACTGTGAGCTGGGTAGAGATGCACATTTCCAGCCTCACCCCGGCTTAGCGAACGAGAGACTCGAGAGACTCGGGGAAAGGACACAAGACTCTGCCTTTTAACAAGCCCTCAGGTAATTATCATGCACCCTAATTTTGAGACCCACTGGCGAGATAGTTAAGAGTTCAGTAATTAAGAGCTTAGTGGTTAAGCCGCTTTAGACACAGCCAAACCTGGGTTCAAATTCCAGCTTTGCTATTTACAAACTGAGTGATCTTGAGAAAGTTATTTAATTTGTTTAATTTAGCTTCCTGGTTGGCAGAAGCGGATAATGCTTCTATTGTGAGGCTTAAATGATACATTTTAACTAAAGCACAGGCACATTAGAAGCTGTCCCTAAATGGCAGCTATCACCATTACGGATGAAGGGAGACCGCAGAACATAATGAAAACCACAGCCAATTTAAAGTTAGAAAATCTGGGTTGAGGAGTTCGGGGTTTAGATGTACCACTTCCTGTGTGACCCTACACAAATCATTTACCTTCTCCGAGTTTCAAAGTTGTAAAAGATCAAATGAAATCATGTACACGCCGTATAATCAGTAAGGCACTATGCAAATTGCAAGTGGTTGGGGTAATGATATCAGAAATGAGAGGAATCAAAATATTAAAACGCTACCAACAGCGACAACAAAAACCCCCCAGATTCCCAAAGGCAGAGCCAAGAGACAATGGAGCAGACCATTTAAAGTAAAATGAAAACAGAGGCTGTGAGTCACAATGGAACACCAGCTTCTAATTGAAAGGATTCTGCCTTATTAACAAGCAACACAGACAAAGATGTCACCAGTACAGGGCGCTGGCCCTCCTGCGGCTCCACTGTCCTCCGTAGCATGCACATTTGCCTGCTTTTGGCTAACCAGAGGACAGGAAAGGAACAGGCGACCCAGCCTCTCATCCCCGGCTCACAGGATTCCAGTCTCCCCAGGATGCTGCAGTTTGTCTCGAGTATTTATTTACAAGGCAACTTAACATCTACAGCTGATCTGTTTCCTCCAGCCCCCGCCCTCATAAGTAATTCATCTTCCCTGCTTACTCCCAGATTTGAACACATCCCTTAAGAAAGAAAACAAACAAACAAAAAGCTTATGAAAGCTAGAGTTCCACAGAGTGTGCTGGAATGAGGCAAATAAAATTAGCATCCTTTGAACAAAATCTGTGCTGTTTTCGTTCATTGAGTGAACAGGAGGCAGAAGTGTACCGTGTGTCAGGCACTGTGCAGAGAGCTCGTAGTCCAGCGAAAAGACGGACGAGTTAGTGGACCTGACCCAGTGAGCAGAAGTGCTAGGATGGGGGCATGGGGTGGGGTGACAGAGAAGGGAAACAGCAGCCACAACTGCGCATGGTGGGGGGACGGTGAGCATCATGATGCCTCATGGATCCAGTGGGACTCTGAGCTAAGCACTAAAGCAGGAGCAAAGGCCAGCCCAGCTCATAGTATGAGGAGGTGACAGGCTACTCTGAGGTCCCAGACTGCAGGCAGTGACGCAGACATGAGGGTGAGGGAACCCGCCCAGCTCCGGTGGGCTTGGAGGGGTGATTAGGCCCTGGTGCAGGTGAGGTCCCATTGGGTTAGCCTCATGCGCTGTATCCTGGAGACTGGATGTGACCTATGAGGGTGACTGTGTCACTGGAGAGTGTAAGCCCGACATCACAGGTGTCCTGGGGACTACGTGACCCATGTTCACAGTGCACAGAGCTCAAAACTCTGCTCACATAGGTCAGAGCGAGGCCAGCAGCATCCGGATTCCAACTCCAGCCTTCCTGTTTCTCCTTCCCCTTGCCCCGCTGCCCTTGCTCAGCCACACAACATGCAGCGTCCGACAGTGGAATTCCTCCTGAAGGCAAGTCCTGAGAACGGCACCACGCTTGCTTCAAGCACCCACAACTAGCAGCACAGAGTCACCGTTTCAAAGGACCCTTTCTCCCCTCCTTCAAACCTCACCCCGGCTCACCAGAAGGAGGGCGGCACAACACAGCCCGCTGCTGCTTCCTAACCCCTTCGTTAGCCTTTCCAGATTTCATACTTACACCTTCCACTATTTTCAAGAAAATCTGAGTCTGTATCACTCGTGGGACGCTGTGAAATTGACCCTTGGCAAGACTGGAACTGAGAACATGTGAGTGGGAGCCAATGGTTCAGCTGAGAAATGGGTCCTGCTGGCCACTCTATGATCCCGAGGAGTGGTCACCAGAACAGCCTGGGAAGTACAGACTCTTGCGGTCTTTGAGAATTCACCATTCGCCATGACACCTGCTCACATGGTCTTCGTGCACACGACCCTGCTGCTGCCAGTGCCAGGATGGGAGCATTTCCAGTAACAGAGCTCCGCCCAGGGCATGGCTGATCAGTGTAACCGCAGCCTCAGGGACACTCAGCATGGCTGCACCATTGCTTGCATTGTGAGATCAATCACTTAGTGCATCGCCTGCTTGTAGAACCCTCAAGGTGCCAGTCATGCCAAGGACAAGGAATGGATTCATTTGTGATTCTCCACTGTGGAGCTGCTAATCCCAAGCTGTCCAGAGTGCAGTATTCAGTTAAAACCAAGGACAGGTATTTGTGTCCACTCTTTCCTATTTCCTGGCTTTCTTGAGAGCTTGGGAGAAGCTCTTCGCCTCACAAACATTATCTCATCTCAGGCCATGCATGCAATGGATACAGTTACACCTGCCTTCCACAGGCAGAAGATAGGTGGAAGGATTTTTAGCTGAAATAGCCTGTCTGAACACACATGGTTCATAATTCCACGTCATGTCTAACTGCTCCACCACATCCCTACCTGAACCATCACCTGACTGCCCAGAACTATGAATTTAGATGAGGTATTGATTGCTACCTGTGCATATGAATGAATGGAACATGTCCCAGGTACCTTGTACTCCCGAAGGTGTAGAAGACTATCTTGGTTCCTGCTCATTAAATAGCAGCTCAAGCTGGGGATTTAGCTCAGTGGCATAAGCACCTGCCTGGCAAGCGTGAGGTCGTGAGTTCCATCCCCAATGCCAAAAATAAACAAATAAACAAATAGCAGCTCAGTGGCTAATACAGAAAGACATCTGAAGAAATATAACAGCCATTAAAGAGAACAATTATAATAATCGCCCAACTGACGAAACATTTCTTGTGGTAGGTGCTGCGTGACACAATCTGTATCCTTTAGTGCACTAAGTTCCAACCACGTAACTTAGGTATTGTCGGTCCCATTTCACAGAGTAGAATGTGGAAAAGGGGTTTGTATGGAGTGCAGGCTCTAAACATGCCCCCACTACCCTGCACAGCCTCTCCCAGCAGGAAGGAGTAGACGAAGCCCGAAAAGGTGAGTGAAAGCGGGAGGTTTTAATATATTGAACCCCATGACATTCATCTCAGGAAGCTTTGGGGAGGAGGTGAGGTTTTGCAGGACTGCCTTTTATACTCAGCAGTGCCAAATTTCAGAAACTACTCTGAGATAAATGCAAATCCTAAGATATGTGGGTCTACATTCTCCGGGGTGAAATAAAGCATTTCTCACAATGATAAATAAAGGGTTTGCTGGGCAAAGGGGGGGAGGGGGACGAGAAGACATTAACAATAAAAGAGCTGGCAGCACCAATGACATGGGTGTATAAATGGTCCAGAAGCCCTGGGTCATTAGCTTAGCATTAACCTTTTACCAGGCACCGAGTCATGGGGAATGGCCAGGTGGACCCAGGCCAGGCAGCACGGCCTCGAGCCCAAGAAGGCCAGGACCAAGCAGGTGGCATGGAGCATATGTCCTCAGAGCCACAGGGCTAGGCTGAGTCCCAGGAGACTGGCTGTGGAAAGGGCACTTCATGCCCTCTCTCTTTCCTCTGCTTAACTCCCACTTGTGCTGCCTGGAAGAAACCTTCCAGTTATGAAGTTCCCCATTGCCTTCCTCCCTTCTTCCCTCCGGACTCCAAGAGGCAGGGGTTCCAACCACACTGGTGCTCAACTAGCCCCAGGTCCTGGCCTAAGGCGGCCACTCAGAAGAGAGTTGGTGAGTGGAAGAAGAACGCTCAGCATCTGCCCACAAGTACAGGGGTGACGGCAGCAAGGAAAGAGAGATGTGAGCGCTTCACGGCACCGTCTCTACACGGCTGCTAAGAGCACATCCAATTCTTGGTAACACCCTGTCTGCCTGGGAAGATCTTCATACATATGCTTAGTGAAGCCCAATTAATTAGGGGATTGGAAACAGCTTTCGCTTTGTTTTGTTTTATTTGGGTTTTGTACATTTTAGACACCTTCTCCTCTGTCTTGTTAAAAATTTCATCTCCTTTCTGCACAATGATGAAGGTGGGGAATGTGATTCATCAAGCCCTAAAAAATAGCATCATTTGAAAATCAAGTTAAAGGCATGTACGCACAATTCACACTGCCTTCTGCGGGACTTCTTCCTTGTCTGTACTGATGCAACCTTGGTCCAAAGGCAACCCCTCACCACCCACAGTAAGTATTCACTGCTCAACGCAGGGTCCCGAATACTTTCCCTTTTGATCCAATATACCTTTTACTAAAAGGCCAGTCCTGATCAACTCTCAGGTTAGACACCTGGAATTCCTGCCAGGGTGTTGTTCTGCTACCCAGGGTAAGGACCATGCAAAGGCTACCCAGCACCCTGTATTTTGTCAATGCTTAACCTTTGGATTGGGCCCTACACTGAAGTGAGTATTAAATGCTTTGATGAAAACTCATGAAATGGATTAACGACTTCACCTTTCCATTTCCTTTCCCCATCATGGCCGTCACTGGGTTCAACCAATCAAGGCCAATGCATTCTTGGACCTGTTGTACTAATCATGCACATAAGATCTCAGAACTACGTAATCAGGCATGATGCATCTTCAAGGAATGTAGTGTAGCTTGATCATAGAGTGCTTGTCTAGCATATGGAAACCCCTGGGTTTGAGCCCAAGCAATGAATAGAGAAATGAAAAAGAGAGGTTGGGGGGAAAGGGAGAGAGAAATGGAGAAGAGACAGAAATAGAGACTGAAACTGAGGAATTCTAGATATTCAACACGACATGAAATTAGCACAAGCAAGTGGTCTTTGAGAAGTTTAATTTTTCCCATTTGGACTTTGTGAATGTATAAATGTAGGGTGTGACCAAAGGACATTATTAAAACACTGTGACACATTAAAAGGTGTGATGCTACCTCTTGTTGATTTACCAAGTCACCCTTGCATGAGGGTTGAGTTCCTGGGAACTGGTAGGCCGAAAAGTCTCAGTTCTGTCATTCTCTTGGCAGAAGCACAGCAGTGGCCTGGGGGACACACTATGCAGCTGAGTCATCCTCTCTTCCTCCGCTGGCCCTGCCTCCCACCGTCCCCTGGAGACAATGCTAAGGAGCTGGCTGACTCCTCCACGGCCTCATTCCGGGAAGAGGCTGTGGGACGGAGAAAACTGAATGCATGCTTGGGAAAGGTAGACCAGTTGACCCTGCAGATGCTTTCATGTTCTGATATTTACCCCCTGACAAGGGAGGGCCAACAGCTCTGGTGTACATGCTGGTTCTACTTTTAAAACAAAAGAGGTTCAATCTGTTCTTAGTAAAATCTACTTCCCATCAAGCACCCAAAGACCCTTTTCCCATGTTACTCCCAGGCTGAGAACCTGCCAGCGGCTCTTCCTAAGGCTTAGAGAATAATCATCCTCCTCACCATGGCCGACAGGGACCAGGAAAACCAGCCTCTGCTCACCGCTCTAATCGCTGACAGCCACAATGTCCCGCTCTCGGTTTCCCAATGTGGCACACCTGCTTCTAGCTCCTGTACTTGCCCTCACTGTGCCCACTGCCTGCACTGGAACGTTCTCCTCCCAGATCTGCTGCAAGATGCCTGGCATCCTTCACACAGCCCCTCTTCCAACAGGCGCTCCACACCAGGCTGTGTTCCCTTCCCACTGCTCTGGTCTTACTTTCTGCTGACCTAGTGCTTACCCTTGTCCTGGCACTTACTGCTCTCTGAAGTCGTGCGTGTATTTGCGTTGCTGGCTTACAGTCTTTCTTCCCCAAATGCAAAACACACTGTAGAAGAGCAGGAACTTACTGTTCTTAGTCACCCCTATGACTCAGTCCCTAGTACTATATCTGACTCAGGGTAATTGTTTAGGAAATCTTTGTTGGGACTTGGACTGTAGCTTTGTTGTGTAGCAGTTTGCACAGTTTGTGGGGCCTTAAGTTCTAAGAAGAAAGAAATGAGGGCAAGAAGAGAGAGGGAGGTATGGAAGGAGGGGAAAGGGAGAGTGAATGAGAGAAAGGAGAAAGAAAGGAAGGAAGGGAGAGAAAGAGAAAGACATTCTTTGTTCAACAAACATGTCTATTCTACGCTCATCCTGCCCCTCAGGGGTTTACAACACCCGTGAGGTCATCAAGTGTCCATACTGCAGGTGATATTCACAGGGAAAATTCATGTGACAACTTTCTAAAAGGATGTAGAGAAGTCCCCTTTCAGTTTTGTTTTATGCAATAGTAGTCTTATTTCTCTAGCTGACGTTAAGATTGGTCGACTTCTCCAAATACCAACTGTCATGAAAGCTAGGGCCCACTCAAGATGTCTTCAGAAAAAAAAAATGCTGTTTAAAAGATCACCTAGAAATGTTTATGCACAGTGATATAACAACATCCACACAAACTAGCATTTCATCAGTAACTTATTTTAAGCAAGTCACTTCTGAGGTCATCTTTCCAGTGTCACCTACCTAACCAGGTCTACCGAGGCTCTAAGAAATCCGTGCACAGGAAAGCTTTTTGCAAACTGAAGTACCTATGAGTATTAGGATGGGGCTTCACTTTCCTTGCAATGGTTTTTGTTCACATGATGCTTAGTGCAGAAGACGTCAAAGACCTGGCACTGTTTGTTTTTTTCTCTTCTCTGAGTCTCTGTAACGATGTATCCTCAGAATGCATCTATGGCTTCAGAAGAACAGATCACTTTCCAAAAGAAGCATCTGGAAAGCTAATTTGTTCCCAAAGCCAACCATGAAACACACATGATACCGCGAGGTAAATGGCAGACCATGCGTCCTGTTTTCCACTGTATTGGGTTTCAGCTGGTAACCAATCAGCACATCTTCAGGGCTTGAATTTGTAATGAATGTGGCTCTGAACTCTGGGCTGTGGGGCCCTTAAAGAGAAAGCAGTTCTGTCACGTGGAACGTCTTGTTGCTTGGTTCCCATTAAAGTGTCTTGTCTTTTAAGTAAACTGTCAAGTAAAACTTGGCATTCAAATACAAAGCAAGTGACCTCCACTGTAGGCGAGTGGACAGCTCAGCCGTGTGTCAGACAGATAGCGGCTAAGAGCTGGCTCCTAAAGGCGCTTGCGTCCTCTTTGGAAGGAAGCCGCTCCTGCAACCGCCTATTGCAGGATTAAGTCTAAGCAAAATGTAGGGATGATCTTTATGGAAAGTTAACCCAGCAACAGCCAATCAACCGTATCCCTCTCCACAAGTGTTGGTTTTGGAATTATAAAAGTTTTGGAGGTGCGAAAACATAATTGGAAAACTTTTTTTCCCTGCTTAAAGGGCTAATTGATTTCACAGGTGTTTAATTATCATTTGCTGTGAGATAATACCTCGTAGTGCCATAAAAAATGGATTTAATTTTCGAGTGCTTGCAAAACCATTGCCAAAGCCAAGTTAGAGCTAACGCTAGATAATTATTCTATAAATCAAACACACTGCCTCCTTTCTTTGAAATTTTTAATACTTGGGGATAATGATATCTGACAACCTTGAAACTAACATGAAAAGGGTTTGCCTGCCAAGTGCCAAGAGGCAACCATCGGAGCATTTCAGGGAGTTTGGCTCATTACGTGACTCGGGCAGCCTGCGGACCCTGCGCGCAGGCTTCTGGAACCTGCCAACGGTGTGTGTCCCCTCGGTACCCTCCACTGAGATCAAATGGCTGTGCATCCACTAAAGTCCACGGAACAGCAGAAATCAAACCCCAACTCCTCTTGTGAAAGAAAAAAAATGTGCCTGGAGACAATGATAGCTCTCCAAGCCCAAACCAAGCGTCTTAGAAGTGTGGAGAGTGGAGGGTTTTCAACTTGATCAATGAAGGCTTCGCTATCTTACGCTTAAGGCACAACGCTTTTGCTTCTGTAATAACAAGGGAGGCAAATCATGAAATCAAAACAACACCAGCAGCTGGAAGGCACCACAAAGGCTATCTGATCCGAATACCCCAAGGGACAACCCGCAGAGGCGGAGAGGGTGGGTAACCTGCCGCCAGGGACACAGCCCAGACGAAAAGGGTGCTGGGAAAAGCAAGCAAGAGAAGAAGTCTGAAAATAGATCGGGAGTCCCATTTCTCACCCAAATTCTCAAAATAAGAGAAGCAATTTCTGAAAGAAAGAGACAGAGACAGAGAGACAGAGAGAGAAAAAGAATAAATAAAAGCAGCAAGGCCGTAAGAGTGGCTATTCTTAAACTGAGCCCAGTTTCCACAGAGTGCTTCAGCTGCCTTAAATAACTGCAGGGGGAATTCAGCTGGTGCCACATTTCAAATTTGTTTTCCCCCTTTTGGTCTCCAACTTTTATTCAGAAGCTGAAGTCATAACACGTTCCATTAGATTAAATGTGCTTAAGTGATTTAGGAAGGCAGGGCACTCTGGCTGGGCACACACACACACACACACACACACTGTCAGCACTGTTTAATTTATTTCACGCCTGTGACACGGCGTGCACATACCCAAACCACTGCTCGGCATGGATCTGCACACTGCAAATCGGCCTTCCGAGTGCTTGGAAACCACTATGAGGCTGATGCAGGATCCGCGGTGCCATGCTCAGAAGCTGTGTCTGGATCCAGGCTGTGAAAGTGTGGGCTGAAGGCACTCGGACAGATGGGGCAGGAGACCGTGCCTCTCCACCACCACGTGAAAGTGGGAGGAAAAAGCACCCAACAGGAATGGCTCGGAACTGTGACAGCATAATGACTACAGCTAACATCCACTGAGAACTTCCTACATGCCCAGTGGCTCTGTCCACGTGGCCATTTCATCTTTCAAAACCTTACAAGGTGGGCAGGAAATACCTCCCCCGTTTTACGGGAGAAGAAACCCAGGAGTATACTTCCTCTACATAAATTCACTGGATAAATGCCAAGGTGGGACACTGACGGTAGGGCCCAAGTGTTCACGCGCAATGCAGTTGTCTTCCGTGCGCCAGGCAGGTAAGCTCTGTCTTGAAGGACACCATGAACACCACTGTAGAACCCATTGGGCTCACTTATATTCTTCTGCTCGAGTCATAGCCGGTGTTGGCTGAGAGACTTTATAAGCTCCAAGACAGAGATGATATCCTTCCCTCGGGCAGCTCCTGTCTAACATTTCACTCTCAGGTCCTGGGGAGTGGATAGATCAGGTGCAGAACAAAATGCCTGCTCACCTGTTTTTTATTTCATTCCAGGTAAGACCAGCTTTGGAAGAGAGAAACCTTCAAGCCTCTTTCTAAGACTTTCCATGATTCCATGGATTTGGGTAAGACCTACAACATAGCTGTTAGCTCCCCAAATAAGCTGGTATGGAGCTCTTACTATGTGTGCTGACCCCTGAGACCACATGGACAAGGCAGGAAAACAGACATAAAAAAGGATAATAGGAAACAAGGCATTTCATTCACTCACCTATCCACCCATCCATCTATCATCCACCAATAATACTGTAACCCAACGAGTCCCAAGCATTCTGTTGTCAGGAAAACATGATGATGAGCAAAAAAAGCAAAAATATCATGCTGCTTTACCTTCTAGAATTCACTGTTTGGAGGGCAGAGAGTAAATAACTAAGCACATAATAAAACCAACAGCTATGGTAAGTGCCCAAAGAAACAACCAACATCTCTGGCAGAGGTTAGGGGAGAGAAATGTGACCTTGTCCAGAGGTGAGAATTAAGCTGAGACCTAATGGCTAGGTGTCAAGCAGGACGGGAGTTGAGGACGCAGTCCTTGGCAATAGTTGCTGACATGATCAATAAACTTAAAATACATTTGAGAAAGCAAAATGCACAGACCATAGCTACTCATCCAGGCAAACATACCTTGCTGTGATGTAGACTAAATCCATAGGCTATTACACAAGACAGAGGCTGGGACTTCCTCCC
>PVJX010026366.1:0-18382 GCA_004027295.1 Dolichotis patagonum | reverse complement strand
AAGAGAAATAATGGAAATATCGCCCTTCACATCTAAAAAAATGAAATACTTAGGAATCAACCTAACTAAAAATGTAAAAGACCTATATGCTGAAAATTATGCTACGCTAAAAAAAAAAAAAAGATTGAAGAGGATATTAGAAAATGGAAGGCTATTCCTTGCTCTTGGCTAGGAAGAACCAACATTGTGAAAATGGCCATACTCCCAAAACTGTTACACAGATTTAATGCAATCCCAATCAAACTACCATTGACATATCTCACAGATCTAGAGAAAACACTCCTAAAATTCATTTGGAAACAGAAGAAACCTAGAACAGCAAAGGCAATTCTGGGCAATAAAGGCAAAGCAGGAGGCATCTCAATTCCTGACTTGAAACTGTACTACAGAGCTACAGTGATAAAATCAGCATGATACTGGCAAAGAAATAGACCTGAGGATCAATGGAACACATTAAAAGATGCAAGTATAAATACAAAGACACTCAGCCACCTCATATTTGACAAAGGGGCTAAACATCTTCACTAGAAGAAGGATAGCCTCTTTAATAAATGGTGTTGGAAAAATTGGCTCTCCATATTCAGAAGACTGAAACTAGATCCATGCCTATCACCATGCACAAAACTAAAGTCTAAGTGCATCAAAGACCTAAACATTAAAACAGAAACACTAAATCTACTGAAGGACAAGGTAGGTAGAAGTCTTGGAGACATAGGTGTAGGGAGAGAATTCATGAATAAAACACAAACTATGTAGGAAATACTTCAAAGAACCAACAACTGGGATCTCATATTACTAAAAAGTTTTGGAACTTCAAAAGAAATAACCAGCAAAGTGAGAAGAAAACCCACAGAATGGGAAAGAATTTTAGCCAACAATCCCTCAGACAAAGGACTTATATCAAGAACATATAAGGAACTAAATAACGTCAAGCTCCCCAAATTCAAAGACCCTCCCCAAAAATGGGCATCAGAGATGAACACACAGTTCTCAGATGAAGATATACAAATGGCAAATAAATACATGAAGGAATGTTCACCATCATTGGTCATTTGAGAAATGCAAATTAAAACAACATTGAAATATCATCTCACACCAGAAAGAATAGCTACCATCAAGAAATCAAGTGATCACAAATGTTGGCGAGGCTGCAGGGAAAAAGGAACACATCTCCACTGTTGGTGAGAGTGTAGACTGATGCAACCACTATGGAAATCAGTATGATAATTCTCAGAAGACTAGGACTGGAAGTTCCATTCAACCCAGCTATTCCCCTCCTGGGTATTTTCCCAGAAAAACTGAAAAGTTCATATCACAGTGATATATGTACACCCATGTTCATAGCAGCACAATTTGTAATAGCTAAATCTTGGAAACAACCAAGATGCCCATCAACTGCAGAGTGGATGAAAAAGATGTGGTATTTTTATACAATGGAATATTACTCAGCTGTGAAGAAGGATGATCTTGAGGCCTTCATAGGGAAATGGAGACAACTTGAGACTATCCTCAATAGTGAAATAAATAAGAATCATATTTATAAATATAACATTGTGTCTCTAGTGTAAAAAGTAATAAGAACTGTAGGAGTAATAAAACCCAAAATGTGTAATTGATACTGTAAAAAAGAGAGGAAAAGAGGGTGTTCTAAAGGATATAATTGCGTGTATGTTTAAGTGTGTAAGATGGATGACCATATTACTGTTTTTGTTAGATCGTGGAGCAGAACTGTTAACAGTCTCATTGTTTTAATGTCTACTTTGTATGTTTTAAATTTGTAACTTGAACAACTATTTCCAAGATGATTTCCAGTATGTAATTTAGATTTCCAGTATGTATTTAGATTTTCCAGTATGTATTTTAGATTTCCAGTATGTAATTTATCAAGTAGTGATTTCTTAGTGTTTTTTTCTTTTTTTCCTTGGAATTCTGTATTGTTGCTACCTTTTTTTTCTGTTTTGTTTTGTTTTGTTTTGTTTTTCTCTTTAAATAAAATTTAAAAAAGAAAAGGCCAGGACCTAATGTATTTACTACTGAATTCCAGAAGAAGTTCAGAGAAGACTTAACACTAATACGCTTCAAACACTTTAATGAAACTGAAAGGAATACTACCAAAGTTATTCCTCACTAGTATGTCCCTAATTTCAAAACCAGAAAAGAAGTCGATCAAAAAAAGTGCTATCAGTCAATCCTTTTTAGTGAATATAGAAGCAAAAACTCTCTACAAGACAGTGGCAAATAGAATGTAATGAATCATCAAAGAGATCACATCAAAAAGTCAGGACAAAGTAGGTGTCATTCAAGAGATATAAGAATGGTTCAAGATATAAAAATCAATAAATATAAAACACCACATAAAAAGAAGCAAGGACAAAAATCACATGATCATAATCAACAGAAGCCAAAAGAATCCATAGAAGAATCTCATCTCAATCTAGTAAAAAGTCATTTATGGCACACATACAGCCAACATCATACTAAATGGAGGAAAACAGAAAGCTTTCCCTCTAAAATCAGAAACAAGAAAAAGATGTCAGCCATATTGGAACTTAGGGCACTGGGAAACTGAGTCACCAGCCTGCCGCCTTCGTAAGTGGCTGTTGTCTGGCAAGCCACGGCCACCCCAGAGCAAGAACCAGCAGCAACGCCTGAGATCTGCGCCATGTTGGAATTTAGGGCACTGGTAAACTGAGTGACCAGCCTGCTGTGTGAGTCTACCAGTGCATGGGCTGAGAATCAAACATCTCATTTCCTCCCTGCCCCCCCATTAGCAAGTGGGAGCCAGAGATCTGAGCATCTCTTGGGAGGTTGACCATATGTAATATAGCAAATGAGGGGGACTTCCTTCTACCATCTCTTTGAAGGCAAATATTTTTATCAATGTTTTGCTTTGTCCTGATTAATGGTATTGCTCTATTCAATATTCTGTTTTGATAAGTTCTATAATATTCTGTATTTCCTTTGATTTTTGCTATACCTCATTGAAAGAACAACTATTGTGAAGATAATGAGATATACTATGGTACCTATTATTCTTATCCCAGTAACCTGCTGTGAAGTTCTGTACCATTTTCACTACACTGTCTCAATTGGCTTTATTCCATCCTGTCCTGTTGTATTTTACTACCTTCAAATTAATAAAAAAAAATTTAAAAAAGAAAGAAAAAGACTTCAGCACTCCCATTCAATATAGTATTCAAAACATTAGCCAGAGCAATCAGGCATGAGAAAGAAATATAAGGGATATGTACAGGAAAGGAGGAATTTGAATTATCATTATTTTAATTTACTTGATCCTCTACAGAGAAGACCCAAAAATTTCCATCAAAACAGCTGTAGAATTACTAATAAAATTTAGTAGTACAGCACAATACACAGAAAAATCAATAGCATTCTTCTACACCAATAATGAACTCACTGAGAAAAAATTAGCAAAATATTACTACTCAAAACAGCATTGAGAAAAATTAAACACTTAGGAGTTAACCTAACCAAGGAAGTGAAAGACCTCTACAACGCAAAGCACAGTACTCTAAAAAAAGGAGATCCAGAAAGTCATCAGAAAATGGAAAGATATTCCCTGTTCCTAGATAAGCAGAACAAATACGGTAAATGGCCATGTTTCCAGAACTGATAGACTGATTTAATGCAATCCCAATCAAAATAGCAACAGCATTCCTCACAGAACTAGAGAAACAACCCTAGAATTCATATGGAACGAGAAGAGACCCAGAATGACAAAAGCAATCCTGGTCAACAAGGACAAAGCAGGAGGCAACAAAATTCTGGACTTCAAGTTGTATAACAAAGATACAGTGATGAAAATAGCATAGTACTGGCATAAAAACAGATGTGGGTTGATGGAACAGAGCACAGAATGCAGAAATGATCCTAGGCACATTTGGCTATCTGATCCTTGACAGAGGGGACAAAAACACACACTCGAGGAAAGATAGCCTCCTTAACAAATGGTTCTGGGAAAACTGGCTATCCACATGTAGAAGGTTGAATCCAGACTCTTGTCTCTCACCATGTACTGAATTAAAATCAAAATGGATAAAAGGTCTAAATGTTAAAACAGAAACACAATGCTGAAAGATAAAATAGGTAAAATTCTCAAAGACATAAGCATAGGCAAAGGCTTTCAGAGCAGAACCTCAGTGACACAAGGAATACTGTAATATCAAAAACCAACAAATGGGATCACATCAAATTAAAAATCTTCAGCACAGCAAAGGAAACAACCAACACAGTGAAGAAACCATCTCAAGAATGCGAACAAAGTTTTGCCAGATATTCCTCAGACAGGAGACAAATATCTAGAACATATCAAAACTCAAAAACTTAGAGCTCTCAAATTAAAAGATGCAACCTAAAAATAAATAGACACACCACAGTAAAAGACGTATGAATGGCCAATTATTACATGAAAAAATGTTCAACATCTCTGGCCATTAGAGATATACAAATTAAAACAACCCTGAGATTCCATCTTACTCCAGAAAGAGTGGCTATCTTCAAGAAGTCAAATAATAACAAATGTTGGTGAGCCTTCATGGAAAAAGGAACCCTTCTATATTTTTGGAGGAACATTAAAAAACATTGTGTACCAGGGTGAGATTCTACAAAAAAACTCAGTATAGCAATCCCACATACAAAATAAAGAAAGAAAAAAACTAGAAATAGAAATTCCGTTACACCCAGCTTCTAGGTATCTTCCCAAAAAGAGACATATTCCCAAAAAGAGACAGTTATACATCCCCATCCATTTTTATAGCAGAAGAATTCATCAGAGCTAAATTTTGGAAACAGCATATATGTCCATCAAAAGATGAATCAATAAAGAAAATGTGTTTGATTCCTAGTTAACTCCCCCAAACTGAAAGAAAGAAAATGTGGTAATTATACACAGTGGTGTACTGCTTTGCCAAAAAGGATAACCGTGAATCATTTATGCTAAAATAAATACACATTGAGACCATAATGTTAAGCGAAATGAATCACATACATGAGCTTAAATATCACATAGTTTTGCCTATATAAGAAACCCAAAATGCTAACAAAGAGAAAAATAAAAAATAATAAGAAAAAGGAAGAGAGGTCTTTGGTAAAAGCTAAGCTGAACTAGAGATGAAGGGAAGAGAAGGGAAATGGATGAAAAAGAATTAAGATGCAAACACTCCCTACAAGGTGTATATTCACTGTGTGCTGTAAACACGTACAACTGAAAATAAATCAAATTCACTGTGGAACTAGAATAGTAAACATGTAAGACTGTGCAATATGACAGCATGAACATGAATGGAAGTACAACAATGGGAACATTTGAGAATGCGAGAGTGTATGTGATAAGTTCACAGGTCAAACGAGGGAGAATCTAAGGACTCTGAGCACCACTAAAGCTTCACGTGGAGTGTATAGGTAACCTGACTCCATTCCTTAGCTTCTTAGCTGTTCCCACATCTCCATGTACAAAGATACAAGAGAAAAAACACAATATGGGATCACAAATTTACACATATTAAAATATGTACAGTAAATCTTACACAGTTTAAAATATGTACAGTAAATCTTAATTGGGCACTAGAATCCTACCTCTATCCATGTCTGCAGTGTCTTAAATTGAATTAAAACAAAATCCAAAACTACAATGCAACAAGATATTGCTTATTAGAAATGTAATCAAAAGCTGAAATAGAAGGTCATGAATTAAAGGACAGAGTACATTTTAGCTAATCAACCATATATAAAAGGAACACAATTTTGACAATATTGCTTCAGCAACATAATATCTAAAGCCTTCTATTAAGCTAAAAGAACTTTCTATTATGTTAAATATGCACTTATAATAAAGATACATCATGAATAAACTTTATTATGCCAATGGAAAAAACTCAAAATGTACATAACAAAAACGTATAGCTGTATAGGAGAAGTTGACAAATTTTTAAATCATGATTATCAATATATGCAAATCTCATGGTAAAAACATAAAATAAAGACTGCAAAAAGAGTATTATAATTAATGAAGTAAAGCTAATAGAAAATTTCAGCATGCCTTAAAAGTTTGAAATCTCACTCATTTTCATACAATCATAAACTGTAAAAATTATCAGCCTATTTCTCGGAGTTATGGCAAAAGTTGATCAAAGTGTTTACCCAAAAGAGGTAGTAGAATGCTAAATGACAGTGGTATCTATGCTGACTCACCTCCTCCATGCATGCTTTGGTAGGCCCCATAATTTAGATACCTTGCATTGTAACTTTTACAACCTTTTTGGCTGCAAAAATAATTTGCTGTGGAACTATACCAAATCTATACAATCTGCAAAAGTCCTCAAAATTCCATATATGTGAATTGACACTGGCCCTAATATTTGCCCTCCACATCTTGCACCAAATTCTTCCATACCACAGAGACAAATATACTATGTGCGATAGAACAATGAATGAAAAGTACCTAGCAGAAGACCACTGAGCTAACACTCAGCACCTCTCATAATTCCACATTTGAATCTTTTGTGGACAGTTCCACCTTTCAGTTCCCCAATCCACACATTAAATATGCATCCTTTTCAGGAATTATTGTCTGTATACCTTACAAATCTAAATACCAGCCCATTTCACCAGAGAGACAGAAATCTTTTCACTGTTTGCTGTGAATGACAAAACCATACAGCTTAATTGAATCATGGATGTGCAAATCTAGTGAACACTGGGAATGGGAGGGACCCAGAGTGTGCAGGCAGAGACCATAAAACTTACCCAGCTGTTTACTTTTCCCAGAAAGCAAGCTCAGGAGATTAGTAGCTGTTACCTTTTCCTTTTTCTTCTCTCTTCTTTTCTGTTGACATTTGAAACTTATGTCCATACACCCAGCTACTGCTGCCACCACCCTTCCCCACCAATGTGTCAGTTCTTTGCACGAGTTGAGGGAAACACAGCTTGTGTCACTGGTTTATTTTCTACCCAGATGTGATTTTCCAAAGTAGCAAAGTGCAGTAATTATAAAAGTTATTTTGTAGACATTTATACATGAGAAATAAAAGCATGTGTACAAATTCCCCACCCCTTCATAGACTTCAATAACAGGACCCACCAAAACAAGTTGATTTAAGAAACTTACAGAAAACCAGTATTGTTTTTATTTGCTCTGTAGAAAAAAAAAACTCAAGGGAATATAAATATCTGTTCTCCACAAAGATGTACATGGGAACAGATACAAATACAAGCCTGCACACTATCTCAATAGCAGCAAGTAAATCAATTTAATCCACTCCACTTTCACGTTTTTCTCCCTGTAAATCATGCCAAAAGTGGTAAAATGTAATTGCCTCCTCTAAAATCACTCACCAGAGGTTACAGACAGCCACAAGAACATCCGAGTTTCCTTCAACTCATTATTAAGTGATTCCTTTAATAAAATATCTCCCTAAATACTTTTATAACCTTGGACTTGCAAATTTAATTATCTTTCAAGAAAAATTCTTATCAGTGAATTTCTTTTAAGTTTCAAGGCATAGGAATTCAATGTGCAACTAACTACAAAGCAACATCTTATGCTTGTTATACACTCATGTCTACTTAGAATCCAGAAAGACGGGATGGCATAATAGAAAGTCAGTGAGCTAGAGATCAATAAGCCCAGTTATTTAGCCTAGGCATTAATTTTTGCCAAGATCGGGACTTTCTTTATTTATCATCTAGGAAGTAAACCAGGTATAAGATGCCTGACAGAGCTAGTGTTCTTTGCTACAAAATAGTTTCTGGTTCTCTGCCTGCAGTTCATCCACTGGATAGAAAAGTAGATTAAAAACCACAAAACAGAGAAGTAAATGGGACAGGGAAAGAAGTTCTATTTTGCTGATTGTTTTACCATCTCCTCTTCCTGTATTCCATATATCAGGACTTTTGGAGGAATCAGAAGCACTAGTAAAAAAAAAATGTTCATGGTCTACTTCTCTTCTTCAACAAACAAAAAACTGTAAGCTGTCTTTTAACACCCCAGGCCTCTGGAAATTTATGTTCTGACACTGAAGCACTCTGTAAAGAATCATAACCCTCTGAATCCAACGATAGCTCACACCTGTTACACTGATCACCCGCTCACTCAAGCCCAGGCCATTTATTTGACACCATATTTTATTCACCCAGAAGAGTGTCTCAGCTATCCCAAATCACAGGCTTGAAGTGTGCTGCAAATTGTATGAAGGCCTTGAACTCCTAAGACATCCTAGAGACTAAACAGACAGGCTGGTCTGTTACATAAAGGGCTCAGCTCACTCCGGGATGGCAGGCAGGAGCTGTCCTGCCAGCTAGTATCACTCGTTTCATCACAGACTGCCCCAAAGGTAGAAAGTTTGGTACTATCTTGTTTTGTTCTATAACTTACTTGTTGAGCTTCTCCAAGGAGTCTCAGGAGAGTTTTAGCCCATGGGAAAAAGAAATGAAATAATTTTTTTTTCAGAAATTCAACTATGTACATGAAAGAAGAGCTTAATGAGAATCAGGGGTTAAGGGCAGGAGTGACTTTACATAACTGTAACTTCTCTGCCACTTTTACTTGGGCAGCCAATTCTTATTCAGTAGAAAGCACATCTCACTTTTTATACATAATAGGTTGGATTTTACCACAGGGCAGGGTACCCATTTCACCAAGAAGTGTGAGATGGTACCCAGGAACCAACTTCCAACGTCCACTTTTGAGGCTCCATTCTTGCTTTTTCAGAAGCCAATCAGTCCTCAAAAATCACCACCTCTGAAGTCCTACCCCAAACAGTAAACTGCCTATCAGTAACATAATCATAGTTTTTCTACATAATTTCAACTCAAATATTATTTAAATATTTTATAGTACAGCCCTGTTTTCAGCTTACAACTCACAAAAGAATTCCTTCAGGTGGCTCTAATTTTACCTTTAATGCAGCTCATGAGAACATGCATTTTAAAGCTAAAATAAAATAAGTTGTGTAAGTACTGAGTAACATCATTCTTGGGGATAATTTGAACAATCAAATTTTCAGTTTAACCTACACCTTCTTAGTCAATACAAATGCTTAAAAAAAACTTTTGTTGAAGATAAATGTACTACTATATTATGATAGAATTACACACATTTTTTATTCTTTATGTTTTTCTGTATTTTCAAAGTTTTCTAGAATACTGAGAAACTTTATTGTCAAAAATAATAACCTTTTAAAAGTAAACATATGTAATAATGTGAAACATTCCAAAAAATGTTGAAAGTCCTGGCTGTTACCATGATTCTATGTATTGGAAACACGCAGTACCCAGCACATAACTAGTTCTGTGAGACCTCCTCAGACAATTAAATAAGAAACTTTAACTCTCTAATTGCAACAAGAAAAACTGAATTATAAAGCAATTGATAATTTGCCCATATAACCTCCGACACTCCTGGGAAAAGGAGAACCTTGACCACTCCAAATTTTTCTTCAAGACCTTCTAGATTACCCTTTGAGAGGGCAAGAAGTAGGAGAAAGTCTTAACTTCCCCGTCAGTCTTTGTTTTGCTTGGTTTGCTTTGGTTTGGTTTGATTTGGTTTGGTTTGGTTTGGTTTGGTTTGGTTTGGTTTGGTTTGGTTTGGTTTGGTTGGTTTGGTTTGGTTTGATTTGGTTTTGTGAATTAAAGTTTGCCTTCAACATAACTCAGTGACCAACTGAAAAACTTTTTAAAAACTATGTTACAAAAAAGAGTTGTTTTTCTTCCTCAGGACACCAAATAATGAATCGACTATTTTCGATGAATCAACAATTTGCTTCACTTGTTTCCCAATTGACTTGCTTTGTTCTTTGACATCATGTTGTAGACATGACCTTAATCTAAATGTCATTAGCAACTAAATGTAAGATTATTGATTTAGCTGCAAAGACAACCAAAGACTTCACATGTTGATGAAAAAGCTTCATACACTCTTGTAACAGGAATAGCTAACATTTAGCAAGCGCTTAGTTTATGCCAAGTGGGATGCTAAGCACCTTACATACACATAGTAATCTACTTCATACTTCCAGTGAGCCCAGAAAGATGGCAGCAGCATGAGGCTCATTTGAAAAAGGGAAAAACTGAGGCACAAGAATCACAGCTACTAAGAAGCAAGGAAGGAGTCTTGATCTTGAACCCGCACTCTTAGCCACTAAGCTACCTGCTCATTGTCCTGCAAATGGTACTCCGGTTTACTAACTGGCTAAGCCAGGCTAACAATGTAGTGATTCAGAATATGACCTGCAGCATCATATAAGCTCCGATCTTCACGCCCAGTCTATCTTAGACCTAACTTACATGATTGTTATAAGAATTAAATTAGATATGTGTACAAAGAGTCTAGCCAGTGCAGTCACATATTAAGGTAGTGTAGATAATATTTATTACAATTATGTGCACTTTCTAACGCAAGTTGTATCCTCCATGCATTTGAAAAGTTTACAGCCAAATAACAAAATTTACAAGAAGGAAGACGGACTCCCCTTATTGCACAACTGAAGCATCAAAAACTAGGATTTAGCAGTAGTGGAAAGTTTTGTGGATCTCAAGTGAACAGCACTTACATTTACTTTTTTACTTTAGGTTACAAGACAAGCCCTTATGGGTGTGTTTTTAAACTGTTTTTTGATGCCAAAAGACAGAAACACAAACAACACACTGCTTGTAATCCTTGCCTCAAGAGATCTGTGAACAAAATGAAGAAACAAAGAACTGGCATGAAAGACTGTTAGACCAACTTAATACTGACTGTTTTTTTGGAGTGGAAGAGAAAAAGCAGTGAGTAATTTCTTCCATGAGGTCAGCCAGTGCATATTATTCTGGTGAAAGTACTTGAACACATAGAGTAGAAGCAGAACATAAAGAATAGCAAATTGCTTTAAGAAAACATGTCAAGTCCTGTATGGGGGAAGGCTTGTTTACTTTTATACCTGTATAGCAGAAATTAACACTGAGAGGGAATGTCTAGCACACAGTCCATCATGTCATATTTAAGGAGGGCAATTAACATTTGCTAGAGGATCAATAGAAAACATCTAAAGAATTTTCTACATGAAAACCAAAACCTTCTTTCAGGAGATTATACTGCTTTGATTCACTTGTGTACCATCCAACTAGAGGAAGTCACAAGAGGAAGTGTTTTTCAATAGAAAATTATTGCCAATGCTTAAAAATTATTTGTTATATTAAGATATTGTAAAAGCTTAAAATTTTAAGTAGAAATAAAATATTTTGGCTACTGGCGCTAATAAACTACAGATTTTTGCTGAAAAAAATGCTTTAGATTTCTGAATCTGTACAGTTGAGTGGCCAGCAGAAATGATAGTCACATAAGAAATCACCCTAACCATGGTAGAGATAGATAGATGATAGATGATAGATAGATAGATAGATAGATAGATAGATGAGCAATTCTTTATTGCTTCCCTTTGTTTCTCTGGAGAATATTGCCTAATATAATGGGTTATGCAACAATCTTTATGTAGTTCACAATGCTGTGAGCTATTTGAGCTGCCTTCATTGGGTTACGTCTGACTGTCTGGGCCAAATTTAGCCAATCTGGATTGAGCTCCCACATGTATCTGTAGTCAACACTTGTCTGTTAAGCAGACATTACCAACATGTACAAGAATGTATAACCATTTCTCATTTGTCACTACTTCTTTTGGGGTTTGGAAAAAGATGGTTATTGTTCAAAAAAATCTTACATTAGAATGTGCTGGGCTTAATATTATCATTTTTAAATGTGTCAAATTTTTTTAATTTCTCAGTTTAATTTTAAAGCAATAAATATACATAAATATAACCCACATAAGCAATTATTGAGGGTTTCTCAATAATTTTTAACTTTACAAACAAAAGATCTGTAAGTTGTTGTTCTAAAACCTATCATTATCTAGAATTAGATATTATGAATTATAGCCTCAATCTCAAAGGCCTAAATTTAACCATGGCATCAAATTTCATTTAGTAGTCATCAGTATCCCCCATCTATCATTGTTTGCTATGTGAAAACTCTCATTTCCCTTATGATTTCTTCATATTTAAATTTCCTGAGGTCATTTAAAACATTATTTTAAAGGTTCTCTTAGAAACTGTTCTGTTTTAAACAATGGTTGCCTTTTTGTTCTAAGGGGAAATGATCTTCTGTTTGCATTTTATTTTATCAATAAGGACTTTCCTTACCTCTCCTAAATCAAAGGTCATTGTCATAGAATGTTTATCATGCATAAAACAAATTATATAATTTCTGTAGAGAGAGAATATATATGTATGTATATGTATAGCAATGGACTCTTCAGCAACATATTTTAAAACTAGCCATAAACATAAAAGTAGGTAAAACAAGCAGTTATTAAAAAGAGCTCTCCAAAATCTATACATCAAGTCAGGGCGCTACCTTGAAGTTTTACCAACAATAAAATTACTGTCTGTTTATTTGGATTCTGCACAAGAGGATAGAAAATGGACTGCTGAAAGCAGATGTTGTCAAAAATAAGAGATGGCAAGTAGCCTGACAGTGAAAAAAAAGAATTAAACATATTTTTAAAAGAATTGTAAAAACCAATCTTATGTCTTCTCTTCACAGTGCTACAGAAGAGGGACCATCCTTGGTCTCTCTTTCTCTAAACAAGGATAGGAGAGAGATCAAAGAAAGAACAATTTCATCTCTTTCTATCTCTACTTTTTTATGCATTACTTATCAAGAAAAAAAATGACATAACAAAGTAGTCAGCCCTATTTATTGGGTCGCTGGGTCTCAGAAACGAGAACCAGGTTGCTGAGTAGCTTTTCCTAAACACGTAAATTCAGGTGGATCTGTTCTGCTTGCCAAAATATTTATACAGTATCCCAAGGAGTACTTTTGGCAGGCTTATTCTTTCTGTTCCCTCAAAGAAAGTGCATCTGCTGCAGCAGAGTTGGTTTCTATCAACCTTTCTCCCTGATTCCTTTATGAATAAGGGTGCAAAATAAGCCTAGCACTTTTCTGTCATTCCTTTCAGTACAGATTCTGAACCTGCACTGTAAACCCAGTCCTTTTTATGCAGATACAGTAGACCTTGGCTCTACCCAAATTGGAGTGTGAAGTAGGAATCCCACTTCACTCTCAGGTCTAAATTTAGGACCCATTAATTGGGAATCATGGAGTACATATGCAGATTCAGAAAAAAAATGCAATTTCTCACTTATTGATTATTGTGAGACAAAGAGACAAAAGAAATAAGGAATGAGACTTAAGTACTGTTATGGGTCAGATTGTATGGCCCTAAAAAAGATGTCAAAGCCCCAACTCTTACTGCCTATGAATGTGACCTTATTGGGAAATAGGGTCTTTACAGATAATCAAGCTGAAATGAGGCCATTAGGATGGTCCCTAGTCTAATATGACTATGTCCTTATGAAAATGGGGAATATGAACAGAAAAACAGAGACATGCATACAAAAAATACCATGTGAAGATGGAGGATTGCTGTTATGGTTTGTATCATGATGTCTCCCAAAGCTTTATGGAGTCATGGGTGGGGAATTGGGGGTAATGACAAGCCAGCAGCAGAGCTGGCTTGCCATTGGGAGATGGGGTCTGGTCGGGTTGGAAGAGGCAAGTCCATAGGGGCACATCTCAAAAGGTTTTATCTCCCTTCCTGGCTCCTCTCTTGAGCTCTCTCTGCCTCTGTGTCGCATGCCATGAGCCGCTCATTCCCTACCATGCCCCTCTGCCATGTCACCCCACCTTGAATCCAGCTGACTAGGGACTGAAACCTCAAAAGCTGTAAGCCAAATAAACCTTTCTTCCTTGAAGTTGTGGGTACCAGGCCTTGTGTTTCACTGATTTAAAAAAAATGACTAAGACAGCTGGATAGATTGAAAAGACAACCAATGCCTAACAGAGTGCTAGGGAAATACTAAACGCTAGGAAGAGGCAAGGAGTCATTCCCCTCAAGTTGCAGAAGCAGCATGGCCCTCCCAATGCTGTCCTCTACAGCATAAGACATCTGTTGTTACAAGTTATTCATTTTGGGATACTACTCTGTGGATGCCCTAGGAAACTAATACAATCATCCCACACCCTGTAGCATGGTTCAAAAGACAAAAATAGCTGTTTTCCAAGATACACAATAAGTATATTAATATGTGTTTAGACTTCACTAGAAAGAAAAAGTTCACTTTTAAACAATAAATAAATTTCAATTAACAAAATAGCTGACTATTTAGAAAATCATGTTTTCAAGAACAAAAAGACATATTCAGATATATTTGGTAAAAACATGCATATGTAGACCTTTGAGGAAAACAGGATAGATACATCTCTCAGGAGTCTTCCAGGCATTTATTCTAAGGGACTAGTGTTAGGCTTCTTCTCACGTACCACTTTCAAGTACACTATGTAACTTACTCTTTTTATGTTTATTATCAGTCTCCACCTACTGGAATATAATTTTTACATGAGCAAAGATTGTTTATTTTTTATCCTAAGCACTTAAAAGTGTCAACACATGAATGCTTTATAAACTCTTGATAAATTATTTAAGATAGTCACCATTTTATGCATAAAAGTGTTCACTACAGCATTGGTTTAAATAGTTAAATATTGGAAAAATCTACATGTTCAACAGTTGGCGACTGGTTAAGAATTTAGTGCCAGCATAGAATGCAACATCATGAATCTGTGAGAAAGCAAGTCATAAGAATATTTAAAACTATGAGAAAACACATTCACAATATATTAGCAAGGTAGGAAAGGATCTAAAATAGTGCAAACAGTAACACAGTGACTTAATTAAAAGACAGTAACAAAGTAAAATGTTAAACCATAATTACCTCTGGCTAGTAAGCTTATATTTTGGTTTTCTTCTCTTTCCATATTTTCTACAACCAGGTAAAGAAAATTTTGAACAATTCCCATATTTTACAAAATTCTTGAGTATATTTCATTGCACAGCACAAAATAGTAGTGTATATAGTTATACAGTGCTATTTTATAAATATTAAATTACACTCAATAGACTCCATGTGTAAAGAAGGAATATGTGTGTAGGTGAAACATGGATTTGATTGGTCTTTATATTTTTTCTATGCCCTTATTTCTAAATTTTGGAAGTAAGTATGCACTTTTAATGATTTCCATCCAAGCTAGTTAAAATTTTTTAAATATTAGATTTGTTTAAGGGTTACCTTCAATTACCTGAACAAGATATTTATGTGAAATATCTAGGTCCCCACCACTGCTGGTTAAATGAAACATTATTGCACATGTTACAAGGAAAAGGTCTTTATTTGACTTTTGACAGCTTCAGTAGTGCAACATAACACTATATGTTCCATATCGTTCAAGCTGATCATATCATGAAAACAGCAAAAATTTTTAAATTTTATTCTATACCAACATCGATACATTGTATCACTTAGCACCAATCTATTCCATGTAATACCTCAAGGGTTTATAAATACTTTTAACAGTCTTAGCACAAAACTCCAAAACCCCTTATAAGTAAAACAGAAGAAGAAGGTATTGCATGACTGCCTCATGTTACATAAGAAATCCTGACAAAAGCAATGGGAGAATTAGAAGTGATATTTGAGGGTTCCCCCAAAACCATGAAAGCAGACATAAAAATTTGACTGCATGCCGATTGTATTTTCCCTTATCCATGTACTCTATAAGCTAGATCTTTTCACTTTAACGAGTAGTAACAAAATTTAATTCTAACATAAGAAGAAAAAGATGGCTTCCATCTTGATTTCAGTGTGGCTCTGACCAGACAGACACACCTTTGGGAAATTTTTTGAGACACAGAATCCAACTATGGCTCAGATAAAGCCAGGCGCTGATAGCACCACCAATGGCACTGGTGTGTACTCTTGAGTTGTTATGGGGGATACATGCAGATTCTGACTATCATATTCTTGTATTTGACCAGTCTGCATGCACTCAGAATATTATTCCATGAGGAATTGCTAAACTGAAGAAATACCACCATAAATACTTCGATTACATTATATCACGTTTTATTTGTTTCTGTCCTTTGAGCATTGATTAATAGAAATTTGACCCTGTTAGTTCATCATCTGGGCATGTGTGAGTATATTCCCCCCTTGTTATCTCAGGAATCCTTTTCTTTTCAGTTGCAATATGCATATATTTATTTTAATGAGGTAATTACAAATTATCAGTCTTCATTCCTATTTCTGAATGTATGATCAGACAAGCACATTGAAAATAAGGGGAAATGATAAATACAAAAATTTTAAATCTTGCAAAAATATTGATGAAAGTAAGAAATACTAATAATTATAAATCTAAGTCAAACCAGAAACTTGGAAAGGAAAAAAAAGCATTAAACCAGTCAGGATCGGGTATCTGCTAAATTTCTGCTACAACTTTGGCAAGCTGATAGGTGGGTAGGAAGAGACAAAACCAAAGGCCAAGTCCAGCCCAGAAGACTGCCAAGCTTTTCAAAGAGTTAGAATCCTAAAGTCAGAGCAAAGATAACACCTTTTTTTAAACCCCACCTTTGCTACTGTAGAACATTATAGAAGCCAAATGAAAAGCAGACATTTCATCGGTCCCAGGAAGATAGAGAGAAAGCCTATCATGTAGGCTTGGATATCAGACCTATGATTGCGTTAGGAGCTGAGAAACTAATGCAGAGCTCTGAAGATGCTAGAGATGATACAAAGTCATTGCACAGAACAATCAAAGCACAACAGTAACAATGTAGTAACTGTTTGTTAGCAGCAGTGTCAAGGGCTTTGTGTTCAAGTGCAAAATTTCACTTGTTTCCCAAATATTTTCTGATAGTTCTCCTGACTTGGGATTGATTCTTCTAAATATACTTCTAGTGAGTATAACTTCATTTGAACTCTCTACTTAAACTAACCAGAGTTGATTTGTAATATTTGCAACTGAGTACCTCACTGAAGTAATCTTTTCCCAAACTCCTACATCTTCAATAATCAAGCCAGGGAATTCTATCTGGGAGAGATGCCAGCCAGAAAATCATAAAATCTAAATAAAAGAAAGTAATTTGGAGGAAAGTTTTCCCACAATTACAACTGCTATAGATCAGGGATCTATCCAGGGTCCTGTCCTCCATTGTTAGTCTGTGACCTTAAAAGCCATATTTATGACCTTAAACTTTCTGCCTTCTATCTTTTAAAACCTTCATCTATATGATTATGACTCATGACCACTCCAATAGCCTATCTTAGATCTTCATGGTCCAGTCATACCCTGACTAATTCACATCAAAAAGAATTATGATGCTCATTTTCCAAATCATAAAACTGAAATTAGCTTAGTAGCTTGACAGAGCTAACAGTGAGGACTGAAACCCCTGCACCTGAGGCACTCACAATCAGCACTGCCTCTTGGAACTGATAATTTAGTTCACGTTGTCTTCATAAAGTTCTTCTCACTTGATTTTAAACAAATACATATTAAGCACCTACTATATTCAAGCACTTTACTGAGAACCAAAACTCAAATTCTAAAGTAGATGTTTGCCTTCAGCTGGCTTCTCATTTATATCCATTTATTTAACAATTCAAAGCATTTGGCTCCTTGAAATCAAAATATATTTATTTTCTGATTGTTCCTTGAGCACTCAAATAAGCAACTTGCTAATGAAATGGACTAAATTGTTAATTAGTGATAATCATTTAGAGGCTCACCCATCTTTCACATAATAATGCATTTACACTCCAGTTTTCAATATGTTCACTGAAATAAATTACTTCAAAAATATGTAAATATGTCCCACAGGAGAGCTCTTAAGTCACTTTCTTTAGATCACATTTTCTCTTCTCTCTGTGCCTAGTACAGATTCTATGACAACACGTAGCAAACATTAAATATATATATGTCACTTAAGTGCTTAGATTATTTTTCTTCCCTTAATAAACATCACTCTGGATTATAAAAATAGGTACAACTTAGGTAAAAAGAAAAATATCAGCATAAAAGCTTAACAGAAAAATATGAATTCAGATGCAGGAAAAAACTCTGTATGACTGATATTCCAAAAGGAACAATAATAGTGTCAATTTAAAATTTAGCAATTTTGACCCATGTGCTGGTGCAGGATTATAATCCCAGATACTCAGGAGGCTAAGGCAGGAGTATCACAATTTGAAACCAGTCAGGGAAACTTAGTAGACTCTATCTGAAAATAGAGTCAAGGATGAGATGGGGCTGGAGATACAGCTGAAGGGTAAAATATTTGCCTACCATGCACAAGACCCTGGATTCAATCACCAGTGGGTGAAGGGGCAATTTTCAATTTAACCTATGTTTAAGAATAAAAATCCATAGGATTTTAGGAATTGTACAATCTAAGAAAATTATGAACATGGTCTAGGTTTTGATTGTGAGATCACA
>PVJX010026365.1:0-25921 GCA_004027295.1 Dolichotis patagonum | reverse complement strand
CCAGGAAGCCAGCATGATGAGTCATCCTGGAGATTAAGCACCCCACGTCTTCCTCTCTGGGGTCAGGTAGCAATGCTTGATGTGAGGACCAGAGCTCATCCAGGCGAACCAACAGCTTAAACAGCAACACGAAGGAGAACCCACAATGCCTCAATGCCTCAACGCCCTTTTACTTTTCCATGTCTCTATTTACGCTGGCAACTTTCTTCAGGTGGAACATGTATGCTCAGCACCATTGTGATTTAATTCTTCTGACATTAAGTTGACCACCAGTTTTTAATCCATAACACAGATAATATAATTTTGTCCAGTATAATCCATCCTCTGCCTTTTTGATTTTCCTGCCTTTAGCCTTTTCATGTTGCTTGAACTTCTACACCAGGTTTCCCTATCTTTAAAATGAGAATAATGATATTTAACTCATAAAGACATTGGTAACATATATAAAGGACTTAGAATTGTGACTCTTTAAATCAATATTATTTGCATTGGAAGTGAAATAATGTTCTGTAGATATTACTCAGTGAGAGTATATAAACTCCATTTTGACACTAAACTGAAACATGACAAACATTAATTTATTTTATTTTGGACTGGGGATTGAACTCATGACCTTGCACTTGCCAGGCAGGAGCTTATGCCACTGAGCTAATTCCCCAGCCCAAGAAACATTATTTTAAACAATGAAGAAACAAGTTGAATTTTCAGTAAGTTTGAGTAAGTAATGTTATCAAATTTAGGTAGGTGTACATAATGCAGATTGACTCCGTTTTGACTATGCTAAAGGAATTTACTCACAATCTATACAGCTGAGCAATTTTTAAGTACTGATAAGATGTTTAGATAATATTTAAATGGTAACTTTCATATACTTTTAATTTGTTATTTATATAGAATTTCAAAAAACATTAACACAGCTTAGTTATTTTTCTTTCCAATTGAAGTACTGATTGTTTTCCTGATACCTAAGAGTGTAGGTAATAGATGGGAGACCCTCAATATTTGCTGAATAAATAGGTAGGAGGACAGATAAAATTGAAACTCATGCAAACAATTTAAAATTTTCATTTTTGTCAGCATACTATTGTAAACTTAAAGTAGGCTTCAGAAGTAAATATTAAACTAGTGCTAGTTTATTCTCATAAAAGTTAAATATGTACTACATGTATAAAATCCAGTAGAATTTTTTCATTTCAATCAAATTTTTTTGGCAAATACAAACTCAAAGAGCTGAGAAACAAGACCCTGTGAAGTTACAGAACCTTTTATTTTATGAGGCTATCTTGCCATATTATACAAATAGATGGAATAGCACACTAAAACTATTCTTCCATATCATCAGTCTTCCTCAGATCTGAATGTTTCCTGATGACTCTCATTTTGACACTGTCCCAAGGAGAGAGTTGTCATGGTAAGTTTAAACCAATGTATTAAGTGAAGAATGTCATCAGATATCTGATCACAATTCTGTGTGTCTATAATGATATGAATACAATCATCTCCTAAGTTACTTGCAATCATCTATTACTCTGAAACACACAGCTTCATAAAACCCTGAATTAATCTTCAGGAAGAAGGACGCCTAATAAAGAACACAATAATATGCAGTATCTCTGGCAGTAAATTTGATGAAAGGTTTCCTAAAAGGCGCAGTGAAGTGTAATATGAATACACTCATTAGCACTGTGTTGGTGCTATTTATGTTCTGTGACTTACAAGGACATGATGTATTTTATTTTGTTTCCTTTCTTTCCCAGGACTTCAGCATGTTGGAGGTTTGGGATCAATGTATCTATATGGACTAGGACACATTTCTCATCAAGAGGGATGTCTTTCTCTATTCACAAAAGAACATTGAAGAGTTCTGTACTTGGTTTTGCTATATTTTTTTGTTTATTATGTACTTCATTTTAATCTTTCTAATCTTGGTGACTGGAAATATTTGTGCATGTTATTGGCTTGAGGACATTGTTGGAGTAATAAACATATCATACATAGAACCTTAAATAATTCTCTATGAAATATATTTTGAGAGCTTAAAATAAGGTTAAAAAATAAGGTTAAAAAACTTAACTTCCAAAGAATATTATTTTCTAGTTTATTTTATCAACTGAATATATAATAAATGGGGAAAACAAAGTTTTATTTTTACCACTGTCTGTTGACAGTGGTGTATATTCAAATTTGATATTTACATTTTGCAGTTTATCTTCTATTTGGATTCATTTTAGAGTTGAGTTGAGGGTATGGCTGTATTTCATTATGTTTTATGTTCGCAATTGCGTCTATTTTCTAGTATAGATTAAGAAAAGGAATAACAATCCAGGACATATTAATCCTGAATCTCTTACCTCTTCAGGAATATTTCATTGAACATTTCTTTTCAGCATCAAATACATAAATACCTGGGTTTATTGATGTCATTCCCTACAGAGTGTTCTTTGTTGTGATTACTTTCAGTGGCACTTTGGACCCACTGTTACTTTCTGACATACATTTTAGTTATTTTGAGAAAGTGAAACTAATATGTAGTAGGTTTTTACCTGAGTATATTAACTTATATTTTACAGTATAATTGTTATATTTTGAAATAGTGTATTTATACAGCTCTCTGAGTTCCAAAGTCTGAGAAGAGAGACAGATTATGAGAAAGTGGTTTGTCATATGTGTCAAGATTTTCATTTTTGTGCTAATCCACTATATCTGTTGTGTGTTTCATATCAATCTACATGCGTGTTTCATATCAATCTACAATGTCAGTGATAACACAAGCATAAAAGCTCTCCAAAAACAGAGAAAAAAAGAGCCTCCTGACATTTAATTCTAAATTCAAGTGAATGATCATCAGTGGAACATTTTAGAAGGTAAATGCATTACTTTTCTCTAGGTGAATACTGAGAGCTGCTAGGATCAAATACATAAAGAAAGAAAGAAAGATATGCAACACAAACAAAGATCAATACAGGTTTAGAGTAAATCCAGAATCCAAAATTTTATTACTACATAAATCTAGAATTTAAGTGTGTGTCTTTGCCTACGCGAGTAGACTTCTCTTCAATGTTCAATTATTTGACATTTATTTAATCAATAAAGGCAAGTTTAATGTGAACTTTATGTAAGGAACTGCTTTAGATAATATAGAAAAATAAATCATTGCCTCCTGATCTCCAAAGGTTAACAGTATGTTAACATAGGAAGAGAGTCTTAAAAAAGGTAAAATTAAATCCAGCCTTAAAAAGGATTGTAAGTAGAAGAAATACTATAACATGAAGAAATGAGAAATTTTTGTTGTGAGTATACTGACTGAGAAATATATTTCATAGGAAATTGTATATAAAACAAATTGTGAAAAATAATTATTTTTTAAGTTGGTAAGTGAAAAGTGAGAAGACAGGATTTCTTCGTGTAACATATAGAAAACAAAGCCCAAAGTTTTGAATATAGATTATGCTTAAGTTTTTACATATATACTGTGATAGACTAAGTGGAAATATCAATCAGTTAGCAGTTTGGAAGTACACAAAAAGGCAGGCATGAAGCCTTCTCTTTAGAATAAAACATGAAATAAAAATGAATTTTCAGAATAAATGAGAAACTCAACTATTAGCTTGTGGAGTGGAAAAATGGAGGTAGTCACTGACTGTTGTAGCAGCATTTTGTAACTTTTTGCATTTGTGTATAAGTATTAAAGTTTAAATTGAGATATCATTTGTGTAACATCACTGTCCTTAAGAACAAATGCCTGAAGAATAAATTATCCAAGACAGGGGGAAAAGTATGCTTTGAAATGAACAATGATCATATGTTTTGGTTTAGAAGAGAAATTTCTTCCACCAACAGTTTTCATCACTTATATTTCTGGACAAATAAATAGGAGTCACATGGTATGAATGAGGAGACTTCTATGTTCGGCAAATAAAATTAAGAGTTTCTAGTATCAGAGAGGTTAAATTGTTTATTTTTGCTATTCATTTCTTTGACTTTAATATACTAAAGAAGTCCAAGGCAGGATAATTCAAAAGTCGAAATTTCATTACTGAAAATTGATTACTGAAAATTCTTTTTTTTTCTGCTATCAACACAAGGGATCCATAAAAAAAGTATTTTGAGAAATCATCTATCTATCTATTATAGAAAACAAGAACTTTTCTTATACCTTACTTTTTTTGGAGACAAGTTGCCTTGGTTATTTTTCTTTCACTGTTGAGATAAAATGTTCAACACCCAAAATTAAGGAAGAACAAGTATATTAGTTCATGGTGAAGGTCTCAGTCCATAACCAGCTGGCTCTCAGACAGAGTGACACGGTAAGGGGCAACAGTTTAAGGTCACAGAAGACAGCAAAAACAGCAAGAGCAGAAGAGGTAATCCAGCCTCTTTTCCTCCCTTATATTGAACGCAGTCTACCACAACATATCCCTTCCCTCCTGCACAAGCTCAAGGGGTTTAGAAAGTAAGGACTGGGTCCATGATGAGTCACTAAATTAAGTTTCTAAAATTCTCAATTCTCAACTTGATCCAATGTATCAAACATTACAATCCACCCCTTGTCAACATGGCAACCAGATGTATTTCTTCATACTTGTCTCCAGATGCAAAGACATGCTTATTCTGATCATTTCACAACTTGAATATTATACCATAGGTTTAGCAAACCTTAAGAACCAGCATTAAATCTATCAATGTTACATTACATTAGAACTATAACATTTCATCCATGGATGCCCAAAGACTCATGCACATCCCTTTATGCCAAAGATAAGTAGTCCATCTCTTTGATCTCAAGAGTTGCCAAAGCCCTGTTTCAGAAATGCTGAAAGGTCCAAGTCTCAAGTCTCATCTGAAATTGAAGGCAAACTCTTAGCTATAAGCCCCTGAGCAAATGAAATGTTAATTCCTTTCAACATTTAATGGCACAAGATAAACAATACCATTCCAAAAGTTACAAATGGGGATAAAAAGGATTGGGACCAAAGAAAGTCCAAAATCCAGCAGAACAAACATTAAATCTTGTGAATCCCTGTATAGCGTTTGTGGCAATCTGTGGCACATTGTGAGCTCCAAAAGGCTTCTGTGGTTCCACTCCTATAGCACTTCTGGCAATTGTAGCTCTCATGACTTCTATCTTGGGCTAGTTTTGCTTATTATTTGCATGTTTCCTTAGATGATCCATATTCCTCGCATTTCCAGAGTTTTGGGATCTCCACTGAACTTTTGACTTTATGCTCATAGCTTCACATATTGCTCTTTCAGGGGCCCACTGCCTGGCTTTCCAGGACTTCTGAAATCTGCATGGACTCATTCTTAATCTTATAACTATTGCATGTGCCTACAACAAGTGCCACATTGATGCTGCCAAGGTCTGCTGCCAGCTGGAGCAATAGCCAGACTTTCCTTTCCCTTGGCTGTAGGTGGTTGAATGCTTAGATTGCTGGCACTCTGAATCCATTTTTGAGGAACAAATTTTCTGTGTCATTACTATTCTACAGTGTAGTGCTCTTCAATTTTCTTCTTAAAGCAGTCTTTCACTTTTGCAGTGTCTAGGCTTCAAAGCATGGAGACTTGCTCTTTCTTGTGATGCTTTCAGACCATCTTTTATACTATCATGTTTCTTCTCAGCAGTCAAGATCTCTTCAGCTCTATCTTTGTAGCCCACTAGGGTGACTGGGGTTTCTTTTCTGACTAAACTCACACTTTAAATCATTCTGCTGGACTTTTTGCTCTTGATTCTTAACAGATCTGGCCAAAATCCCCTACCAATAGCCATGTCACAGCCTCAAAATTCAACAGTACTGAAATTTATTCTACCTGAATAATTAGTCAGCCACCCTTAATCTCAGTCTCAGGAAAAAATTTCTGGGCATATGCAAAATTCAAACAAATGTTCTGCTAAGCAGTTATATACATCGTCTGGAGTCCAACAACCAAAGCTGTCCCTTCCAGCAGAAGCCTCCCAAGGCTGGTCTTTACCAGTGGAATTTCTTTCATCCTGCTGGTCATTTGAGCTCTGACAAGAATCAGCCATGAAGAATAACCTAAGGTGTTCCAGCTCTACTCTTTTAGGTGACATCTCCAAACTTTTCCAAACTCTTTCCACAGGCAATTCTCAAAGTTTCTTTAACCACATGGTCAGGTATAATTACAGCAATAATTCCACTTTCCTGGCACCACATTTTGTTTTGGTTACTTTTCTCTCATTGCTGAGATAAAATGTTCAGTGCCCAAAATTAAGGAAGGAATGCTTTCTTTAGTTTACAGTTTGTGTAGGTTTCAGTCCATAATCAACTGGCTCCATGGTAGGGTGCTGGGGCACAGGGCAACAGTTCAACTTAGCAGAAGGCAGCAAAAACAACAAGAGCAGAAGGATTGGAGGAGCAAGCCTCTTTTCCTTCATTATACTGTATGCAGATTACCTGCCCACATCATCTCACTGGCCTCCTCTTAGGTGAGTTCAGAATGTTTACAAAGTGAGGTCCCTGGCCCCCTACTGAGTCAATTAGTTAAGCTTTTAAACTTCTCAATTCTCAGGTTAATACAATGTATCAATCATAACATATGTTTAGCCACAAAATGTTAGATAAAATTAGAGCATGAATTACTAACTTTTCAAGGTCACTGACAATTACAATTCAAAAAGAATCAGAAATTGAGGAATAAACTCTTATTAGCATTAAAAGTTTCAAGATAGCATATATCCTCAATTGCTATGTGTTCATAATTTATTTTAACCACAAAACTACTTTGAAATTCTTCACAAGATAAACTGACAATGTTATTATGCTATAATAGTGGCAGTATTCAGGTATGTTAGGCCAAAATAAATCCCTGTCCTATAAGCATGCAGACACTGAAAACTCAAGATGATTATATGTCAAAACTATGGACATGTAGATGTGAAGAGAGCTCCCTGACTCACATGTTTGGGTTGATCAAATTACACAGAACATGGAGTTTATATTTGATGTGCTTCAAATTTCACCAAAGCATGTGTATCATTTAGAGTAATATAATGATGCAAACAAATAATTTTTGGCCTTTATCTAGAATTTGTATTAAAGTTTTACCTTATAGGTTGTGCAAAATTATTTTTAAAACTTTATCCTCAGGTTTGACATACATAATATGACATTCATTATGAGGAACTGTTATATACATCTTGCATCTTAACTATGTTTCCTTCCTTATGTTTCTCTACATCCCTCACCTCTTCTACCTTTCCTCAGATCTTTTGCCTCTTTCCAAAAATATACTTCTGTGTATCTTGGTATGTTTCCTTTTCTGGTCTTTAAATTATTAAAACTCAGAGTTTGTCATATAAGAGAAACAATGTGGTATTTAATCTTCTACCTCCAATTTATTTCACTTATCATTATGCTAGCAAGATTCTTCAATTTGCTACTCAAATATATCCTTTATTGACAAAGTCATACACCACTGTGCACATATGCCACATTTTCTTTTTCTATTCACCTGTGAATGGGCTTATAGACTGTCTCTGCAATTTTGCAATTACTGCAGTACATCATATAATGCTTCAGTTCTATCAGGAAGATAATTGTAAGAGATATAGCTGGGTCAACATAAATTTCTTTTACTTTTTTGTGGAATATCTGTATGTATAGCAATTTCCATAGTGATATACCAGTTTATAATCCCAACAACAGTGTAAAATTCTAATTTTTTCTAAAAGCTACAAAGTATATGTTGTTTTTTGAATTTTTTAAATTAATTAATTATTTATGTATTGTTAGTACCAGAAATCAAATTTGGGACTCAGAGCTTGCCAAGGTGGCACTATGTCACTGACCTATATCACCAGCCTTTCTTTGAATTCTTGATAGTAGCCATTTATTTAAATAAAATGGAATCTCATTGTTATTTTGGTATGCATTTCTCTAATGGTCAAATTTGATGAATGAATTCATGTAATTAATGACCATTTGTACTACTTTTGAAAGTATGTTCACTGGAATTTTCTAATTTTATTGAGTCTTTTATTTTGGGGGGATTTATTTTTGAAAATTCTATATTATTCCAGATTTCTGAGGAGTGACTGTCATAAGTCTTTCCTACTCTACAGTTTGTTTCTTCACGTAGTCACAACCTTTTCTATGCAGAAGTTTTTTAATTTGCCATGTTCTTATTTCTTACAATTGGTATTTTTTTTGTACCATTCCAGTTCCATTCAGAAAGTACTTGCATGTGATTATGTCTTCAAGAGTTTTATATTTTTAGTTTTTTGAATGATTAAGTGATTCTGTTTGTATAGTAATATTCATATCATTTTTATATGATTTTAGTAGAAAGTGAGAGATAGGTATAAATTTAATCTTTTTAATGTGGACTAAAAGTATTACTGCCATCATTTGTTAAAGAGGCTGTTTTTGTCTGGATATGGTTTTGATCCCCTCTTAAATATCAGATGGCTAAAGGTGTAGGGTTTTTTTTCTACATTCTCAATTCTGTTTCCTTGATGAACATGTCCATTTTGTTCCAGTACCATACTTTTTAAAATTATTGTTCCTCTGTAGTACAATGAAAAATTTGGGCTTACAATGCTTGTTCCTTTTGTTCTTTTTTGCTCAGAATTGATTTGGAATATTCTGGGTCATTTCTGATTCCACGCAATTTTAGTATTATGTTTGCCTGCTTCTGTAATGAATTCTGTTGGTATTTTGATTGGATTTATATCAAACCTATATTTTACTTTTAGTGATATGGCATTGTATACAATATTGGTTCTGCCTATTCAGAAATGGATGATATATTTCCATTTTGTAATGTCTTCTTCATTTTCTTTTTTAGAGTAATAAAGTTTTTTTATAGCAGTGTTTTACTTCCTTGGCTAGGTTAATTCCTATATATTTCATATTTATGCTACTGTGAATGGAATTGTTTCCCTTCTTTCTTTCTTTGTGGGTTCATAATTGCAAAATAGGTATGCTGCTGATTTTTGTGCATTGATTTTTATCCTGTTACTTCTCTGATTTTACTTGTTCTAAATATCTTTTGGTGAAGGTTTACCTCTTCCTTTCCTATTTGTATTATGTTTCTTTCTTTCTCTTGTTCAATGATTCTAATGTTTATTTATACTTGCTATTGTTTAAGTGGTGTTTTAACAATTTACAAATTTTGAAATGTCCTTGGGTCTCTGGGATGAAGTTAATTTGGTCATAATGTGTCATCCATTTGATGATTCGTTGCATTCTGTTTGCAAGTAACTTGTAGAAGATCTTTACATATCTATGCACAAAGGAAGTTGGTAATACTTTTTGTTGGTTTGTTTTACTTTCATTTTGTTTTGTTTTGAGTTCTTCCACATTTTGGGTATCAGGCTAATGCCATCTTTAAGAAATTAGTATATCCATATCCCTTTCCTTTCAATTTTATGGAAGGTTTTGAAGGTATAAGCACAAAATCTTCCCTTTTGCTCTGATACAAGTAATGGTAAATGTAGCAGGTCCTGGATTATTCTGGTTGGCAATGATTTTATTACTGCCTCAGTTTTATTGCCTCATATTTGCCTGTTTGTGGTTTTATATCTTCTCATTTCAATTCTGGCAAACCATACATGTCTAAGAATTTGTTCATTTCTTCTAGATTCTGCAGTTTATTAGGGTAGTCTTTGGATTTCGATGGTGTCTATTGCAATTTTGCTTTTAAATTTCTAATTGCATTGATGTGACTCTCTTATTTCCTTCTTTTGGTCAATTTTATTACTCTTGTTTATCCTTTCAAAGAGTCAGTTCTTTTATTTACTCATCTTTCTTTTTATTGTCTTATTAGTCTCAATTTCATTGATTTCCACTATGGTCTTTGTAACTACTTTGTTTTTTACATGATTTGGGTTTTTATTGGTCTTGCTTTTCCAAGGATTGATGTGAATTACTAGATAATTCACTATAGCTCTGTTTTTAAAGGTGAGCTATCAACTGTGCTCTTTGAATGACTTTCACTGTGTCCCACAGATCTAGGTTGTATTTCAATTGTCCTTTTATGCTAGGAATTTTTTTCTTCTCATGTTTTGTCTGTGATCTATTGACTATTCAAGAGTGTATTATTTACTTTTCATATGTCTGTGAAGTTTCTGTGGTTTATATCACTGTTGATCTCTAATTTCTTTCTCCTATGTTCCAACTATATGTAAGAAATTATTTTAATTCACTTTTATTTATTTAATCACACTTTAAGGCTTAAGATATGTTCTATTTTAGAGAAAGTTATGTGTGCTACTAAGAAAAGTGTGCCTTCTATTGTTGGATAAAATTCTGCTGTATACCTTTATTTAGCCAATTTGTATGATAATTTGGTACAATGCTGCTATTCTTTGCTGAATTTTTCTGTTTAACCTCTTTGTGAGAATGGCAGTGTTGAAGTCCCCCTCTATGCCTTCAGTAATTTTCATCTGTGGTTTTATGTGGAACAGTTTGTGTTTCATGAAACTGATTGTGCTAATATTTGGTATACATAATAAAGGAATTATTTTGTTTTCCTATTAAATTTCCCCCATTACCAGTATGAACTGACCTTTTTAAAAAAATCTCTTTTTATTTGTTTTGACATGGATTATGCTATGTCTGACAAGATAATAGCTATTTATGGTTACTTCTGTGTTAAAGTTCTGTGAAATATCATTTTTCATCTGTTTGCTTTTAGTCTATATGTTTTCTGTGGATAGTGTGTCTCTTACAGGCAGCACAGTTTTGTGATCAATTCTTCCAGTCTGTTTCTTTTGACTGGGGAGTTAAGACCACTAACATTTAGTGTTACCATGGTAAGTAATGTACTGAATTCTGTCTTTGCATTAGTTTTTCAATACTTACTGCTTTATTTTTCCTTTTGTTTAATATCATTCTTGCTTTTTTTTTTGGTCTCATTGGTGACTGTGGTTTGCCAGTGTCTTTCTAGGATTCATGTAAGTACTTTCTGTAATGTTTCTTTAGTCGTAGAGGGACTGGAGATTTAGCTCAGTGGCTTAAGCACCTACTTTAGTGGTTGACTCTATTATTCTTGATAGATCATCATTAGATTAAGAAATGACAAGTAGATTAGTGAAACATTTTTCTTCACGTTTAAAAGTGAGTCATGGTGGCATGGACTTGGTAACCACATAGAGGACTTTGTCAATTCCTGCCCAGCATTGTTTCCTTTTCTGCTTCCTGGTTATTACAAGCTAAGCACCATTGCTGTGAAATAGTCTTCCAACAAAATCTTTCTGCATTCAGAGATGCAGACTATATATTGAACATCCTAAAGACAAGTAATTTAAGTTATTTGTGTTAGGTATTTTTTTCTAGTGACAGGAATGTTAACTAATAAAGAAAATTGATACCAAGAATGGGATTGTTGCTTTGACTGTACTGAAATGATGTGGTTTAAGAGTATTTAAAATTGGTTTGTGGATAGGTTGGAAACATAAGATGTTAATACAAGAAGGTCGAGAATGCTGCAAGCATGCTGATGGGTGATTCTGGTCAGATGTCAGAAGACTATCATGCTGACAATGTAGACAAGAAAGAGCAGGATCAGGACATTTCACTAGGGAATTAAAATGCTACTGTCAAATTGATTGCAGCCCTCTGTATATACTGTGGTAGAAAATTTGTCTATGTTTTGGCCATATCCTGAGAATTTAAATGAACTAGGATTAATAGTGTTGGGATAATTAACTTAACAGAGGAAATTCTAAGCTGTGGCATGGGAACTGCTTTATGTAGATTAATAGTGACAATTCAGGGACAACAGAAGATCAAAAAATGTTTAAATTTTTAAATTTTGGCTCAGTAGGAACTCTGTATCAATTTGGGACCCAAGGAAGTATTGGTTACAGAAAAACCTAACTTTAAAATGAAACCTAATACATTGCATCAGGAAATTAGGAACAATGTCTAGAAAGCATCTCAGAAATCAACAAGACTCCACCTACCACAGGCTCAAAGTTGCAAAAGTATAATCTTCTCATTTGTGCAGAGAATTCCTGGGCTCATGCTAGAGAAAGGCTACAGAGGCCCTTGGGTTTCATTTCAATGCTGTTTCTGCTGACAGCAAAATTTGACATCTTTGTTACTCTGGTTTTACTGGCACGCACAATGCAATAATTGTACTGTCAGAGTGTCTTCCTTCCAGATTTCCCTGAGTGAAAAGTGCACAGAACTGTGGCAATGAAGTCAAAATTGGAGTGGAGGCTGCAAGAATCAAATAAACTTGGAACACGTAATGTTTGCTAAAGAAAATTTCAAGGCGTGAATGATGCTAGCCCAGGGATGAGCATATGTGAGTTGCAACTTACAAGAGCATAGACGGAGAGCCACCCAAACACTTTGAAACTAACACTGTGTGTCCCAGATGATATCTGTCTACCTAGACAACTTAATGTTTGCCCTGCTGAGTTTTGGCCTTGCTTTAGCTATATTCTTTTGTATTCCTCCATACAGCACACCCTTTATTGAATAAGAATATTTACATTATGTGATTGTATCTTTGGATCATGTAACTTGATTTCATTTTTACAGCAGTTTACAATTTAGGGTTTTCCTTGAGTCTCAGAAAAGACTTAGACATGGACTTTTTAAAAAATGCTGGAATATGTAAGACTGGCAGAAGGGATTACTGCACTTACATTTGCAAGCAAGGTAGTTGTATTGTTAGATGGAATTACGAACTTTTGTTTTTATTTGGAGAGTAAATATAGTTTAAGGGTATGTGTTTGGGTGTGAAGATGATACTAATAAGGAGTGGATTTGTGATCATTAATTATTATGTCAATTTCATTGGATTAAGAAATATCAGAAAGAATTTTAAAGCATTCTCCAGGGTGTGTCTTCATGGGTCATGGAGATACGGTCTTGGCACTATATTCTCTCCATTTCCTATACTCCTCTGTCATTGCCCTTGTTCTGCTTGCTGTGTTCCTGATCTAAGAAACTTTGCTGTGCTTTAGCTTTTCACCTTGGTAATCTACCCTTGGGATCTACTAACTATATGCTGAATTTCATGCTTTCATGAGTTAAGTGAAACATTTCCTCCTTAAATGGTGAGTACTTGGAATTGTGTCTTGGTGTTAAGAAAAGTAATACAGTGGTATTGATTTTCTTATGTTCTTTTGGTCTTGGAAAATATTTCTCCATCAATTTTGAAGGTTAAATTTTGCTTTCCTTGGCAGCCCATATAATAATATTGAAAGTTAATTTCTCAGTATAAAGTAGTTTGGATTGTAATTTTTTGCTTTTAGGATTTGAGAAAATTTGTTCCAAAATCATCCAAGCTTTAAGATTTTTATTGACAAATCTTCAACTATTTTTGTAGACTTATATTTAGAGGGTACTTGATGCTTTTCTGTAACAAGTTTACATAGAGTCTCATTAGGTTTAATTTTTCTGATTTTGACAATGATGTGTCAGGGTATATTTTTGTCTTTTTGTGGCTAGTTGAGGTTGTATATCACTAATTTCCCTGAACATGGAATTGTTTCCCTACGTTTAGGTTTTTTCTGTTAGTTTTTCAGTGAATATTTTTATACCCTTGATGTCTTCTTTTGATCATTCCCTAACACCTACAATTCTTAGGTTGGTCTTTTTGAGCCATCTGGAATCTTTTTTGCTCCAGCTTCCATAGTGTCCTATTTTTTGAAGGTAGAATTGAGTACATAATCAACTACATCAAAAATTTGTTTTAACTTCTGACAGACAGCACTCAGATTGGACATCTGTTTCCCTCATTTATCCCCTAGAACTGTTCATGTCCAGAATTTCTACTTGGTTTCTTTTAATAGTTTCTAATTCTGTACAAAATTGGTCATTCATTTCTTGCACTGTATTCTTTAACCCAATCACATTATTGTTTGTCTTCTTTAAAATTATTAAACATGGTTTTCATTAGATATTTTGATTTTTTACCAATTCTTTAAGGTCACTGAACATCTTATGGATTTGTTTATTTGTTTCTGTTTGATGTCTTGAGACATTCAGTTTCTTAGTTCTTTACCTGAACCTTCCTGCACATTCATAATCATAAGGTTCTGAGAAGTAGAGAGTTTTGGAGACTATCTATTGTTGCCTCATTTTCTCGTGTTTTACTTATTTGTTGTTGAAAGTTTGAGACCACTTAGAGTAGAGAAAAACATTCTCTATTGAGGAGATTTACGTAGTCAGTGTATATCTCCCTGTGATGCATACTTGGCTATGCTTAATTTTCCATGATCTTACACCTATTAAATCTACTCCATATGGTAGGATTAGTTCTTGTCTCTTTTTTGTGAGAATAATTATTATTTGTATAATTGTCTACAAAAAGAACCATATTTCAATCACATAATTTCAATTTGTTTTAAGAATATCACACTTTGTTTAATAAGTCAGGAATACAATTAAATAATACTCATAACAACTAGTCTGGGTTGTGAGGAATGACTGAATGAATAAAAGAAGAATATTGGTCAGATAAAAATAAATAAGATAAGATAAAAGCAAATGAAAGAAACAAAACAAATAGGATTTAGTGATACATTTATACCTGAAATGAAGGGAGGGGAGACACATGGTTTGAAATGTTATTTGTGGGGGCAGGGAAAAGGAAGATGACAAAAGTATAATGTGATAATGGGACACTGTGTGAAGTGTAGAAAGGTCATAAAGCTTGTGTTCAAATCTTACACTTACAATTTTTGGTGGACATTAAGCTGACATGACCATGAAAGTTACTAGGTAAAGAACTAAATAATTTTTCTCTATTCCACATATATACACTATATATATGCAAGTACATGTGTATAAATATATATAAAATAAATGAAAATGTAAAAAATAAAAAGGAAAAACATACACAAAGATGTAAGAGTACTCTCAATTCTACTTCTATCAGAATTTGACCACTGTATTTTTCTCTTAAAGATCTTTTTTTGCAGCACTTATGGGGAGACAAATATTTGTCTATAAACAGTGAAGAGATTTGACTGTCTGATGGACTACTGGGCCACTTTCTAATTTCCTGTTCAGTCTGTAATATTTAAGATGCTCTGGTGGACATACCTATTTGAACATTTTTGTCTCTGTCTTATAATTGGACACACTTAATTGTATCAAGGATAAGAGGGCACAATGGAACCAGTCAAGAGCATAGTCTTTCACTAACCTTTGGAGAGGTTTCTCTGATCTCTGTCCCCTTTCCACAGTGATAACCCTTGTAGATGTTTACATCTGCCCTTTCAATCCCACACCAGGTTTGCACATTATGTAACACCTCCTGACTCTGCTGCTCTTCTTCAGTTTTCTGATAACACTTAAATTTGTCTCTATCCTTCTGAAGGAGTCTCTGTCTAGTCCACAAATTCATTGATGACTGGGGATCATGGAGGAGGTTCCCTCTGCATGGTATTCGGCTGTGTCTGGGAAACAGTGAGAGGGAGCTCAAACATGCACCTATATCAGTAGCATTTAGTAGGTAGTGGGAAGAATCCTAGATAGACATCACACTCTGCAGTGTCTGGAAGGTAGTCTGTGGGCAGGATACTTCATTAGCATAGCGCTTGGTGGTATTTGGTGGGCTGTGAGTAGTGTGTCCACTTTATCAGCTTTTCAGTGTCTCTTTCTTCACCTTCAGATCAGTATCAATGGTGGCCAAGATTTTTTTCTCTAAATGGTTCTGCTATTGACATTCATCTGATGGGATTCTCCATAAAATTGCCTTCCACATTTGGATTTCTTTGCTCACTCCTATTGCCACATACCTACAAATTCTGGTGAGCAATCTCTGAATGTTTTGTGAGTACGGCTGCCTCTCTGTGACATAATGAAAAAGAACACTCATGTTTAATGAAAAACATCCAAAACAATTGTGTTTGGCCACATGATTCAAGTACATCTAGAAACTGAACACATGAAAACTCTGACAGGAAGAAACATACAGTAGTGTGGATTTCATTTCTATATTGTAAAATAACTGGTTTGGAATATAGCACATTCCAGACTAATTGATATAATTTGCTAAATACGGGGTAGAAGGTCATGCTAATACTGTTAAGTACCTATTATGTGTCAATCCTGTCCAGAAGATTTTTTTATTAACTTAATATGACAATCACTACAACATATAAGATGTATCTTATTATTTTAATTTTACATGTAGAGGTTAAGTAACTCGGAGAAGATCCGATCAGATTAATGACTAAAATGGAATATAAGAGATACAGGAATTAAAATGTACATTAAGCTTGCATTCTTTATACAGAATACAGATTTGTTTCTCTCAATACCAAAATAAATGGCTGGTGGTATATATTCTTCTCTAAAATGATATCAAAAGCTCAAATCTCAAGCCTCAGAATATGAAGGTATATTCACACATTTATAATAAAATGTCAGTAGGGTTGTCTTTTAGTTTAAATTTTTACTATAATAAATAAAGTACACTTATTGATAAAAATTGCAAGTTTTTGAAGAAAATAATAGCTAATAGTGTCTGAGAACTTACTATTGATCAGATGTTTAGCTAATTATTTTCCATAAACCTTTTATGTTTCATGCACGTGAAAATTAGAGACATATGATATTACTATTTTCTTTTCATAATGAAGACAAATAGATGAAGAGAATTTAAATATCTTCCTAAGATACCATGCTTGTAAGCATGAGTGTGTGTTCCAACACAGGTATTGTATTTTGAGGATATACACTCCTTCATTACACTCACAGGCATAATTTCTGTATCCACAGACAACTACTGTCAATATTTCAATCCATTTTCCTTCATCATGATGGTTCTTTAAATAACTATACCAGAATTATTTTCTATTTCAACTTTCTCAAAGATGGACTACAATTTAAATCTATAATGAAGGCTGCATTTCCAGAACTCCAATTTACATATCAGTATAGATATGAGTGTCACAGAATGAGACCTTTCCTCAAGTTTTAAAAAGTCTCCCATAAATAATTTTAAAGTGTATATTCAAAATTTCTATCATCTGACTAGGGTGTCTGACATTTGTGAAATCAAATTTCATGATCATGAATTCTGCATGTTTCCAATCTTGGAGTATTCTTTCCGCATTTGTGACATCCTATTGAGATTCAAAGGCCTTTGTCAGCCCTGTGCTATACCTCAGTAGTGCTCCATAACTTTTAGCCATTTGGTACCATTAAACGTGGTACAAATCCTGCTAGAAATCATAATCTTACTAACAAGAAGCCCTGTCAAAAATATTTTAGTGATTCAAAAGCCTTCATCCTCATATGGGACTTTTTCTTATAAAAAACTGTAACCTTACTGTTTGAAGTCACAAATGTGTTTGTACATATACCATAAAATATTTTATTAATGAAATTGGTTTATGAATTGTATTTCAAAGTTTATATTTTAAATCACATTTTTCTCACTTTTGCTATTATTTTAACTTATACTGTCACAATCCCACTTATATTTTTATAGATATTTTGGAATCAGAGTTGCTGTTTCTATATTTTGTGTTAATGCAGGTCCCTGAGCCTTAACTACAAACTGTACCATTTGGAGCACAGGTGAATGAAATCTGTAGATATGCAGGTTCTTCAAATATGTTTTATGTTCACTAAAGTTGGATAATTCATGTCTTAGAAGCATTTCTGTTAAAGATTCTCAAAAATTTATCTCTCCTTGCCTAAAAGAACACTTTTATTCACAATAAATGCTGTTTGTTTTCCATTTATATATATATTATATGCCAAGAAGTCAAATGATTCAATAATAGAGATGTGCTTTAAATTTCTTTTGATGTATACACCTTTCAAGTTTTGATATCTTTAGTAGCTTCACATTTCAGTGATTTATTGACAAATTTGCTTTGTGTGTGTGCACATGTACATGTAATATTTCCTAGTTATTTGAAATAGAAAGAGCAATGATATCTCATTTTTTGTAACTATGTCATTGTCTCATTTTATTTACTATATCTTATGATACAGATAGTAATGGGAGGAGATAAAATTTCAGAAGAAAAATGTAGGAAATAAAAATTCATCTGCAAACATAACAGAGTATGAAGGCAGGAAAAGAACAAAATATATTTCATGCAAACTTTTTTACATGCAGAGAACTTCAAGCACTAGTGAAAAGAACATGGCTGTAGAACTTTTCCTACAAATCAGGTTCAAGATGATTAATTCCCTAAAGAAAAAAGCAACACAGAAACAGACTTATCAACCAAGCTTGGTTTACCATAGCATCGGCAGATGGTGATACTTGTTGAAACATAGTTCTCTTAATCTCTTTTGTGTAAATGTTCCCAAATTTACTTTGCTTAAATTATTCTTATATCCATATTGGAACTTTCAATGGAGATCAATAACCTTTACTTGAAGAGATACTATATGATAAATATTGACTTTCATGCCTGCCAGATCCTGACATATTTAAGCATTCTAGTTTGGTATCTCTTTTGAAATGTATTCACCAAATAATTCAAATCATGCAGAAGCTTTCTCAACTATAGTTTAATTAGGGAGTAAAATCTCAGGGAGCAAGAGTAAATGACTAGAAGCAGAAATCAGAAAAGGAAGAGCAAATATGAAAACATATTACTGAGATGGCAAAAAAATATTACAAATTTCCTGATTCTTGAAAATGTTTATCTGCAGGGCTCCTATGTTATGCATACTATTTTAGATCATCATTGGAAGGAAAAATCTAAGAAAAAGAAGAAATAATTTATTTCATGACCCTTTTCTCTCATAAGACTAATTCTCCTTTATTTCTCGTTGCTCAGATATAAACAAAAACACTAATTTCCTTTATGTAGGTATGAATTGGAGGTAGGAAACATGCTTCAAAGACAGGAAAAATGGACTTGGGAAGAGTTGGGCAGACGTGGTGTAGTCATATAATTTATAGACCAAGTTGAAGCACCTGTGAGTAGTAAATGAGATAATGTTGATAATTAAAATAAAACTATAGATTTATGAACTCTTTGAGGGAAAGCAAGAGGTATAGTTATTTCATCAGATTTCAGAGGTAAAACACTAGAAAAGGAGAGAGACACAGAGAGGCACAGAGAGAGACAGAGACAGAATTTTAGAGTTGTAATTTATAAGGAATGTTATATACAATTTGTTATTCAAGAATACAAAACTTCAAAGCAATTACTAATAGGACTTTAGCAATCTTTTTTTAAAATTTTATTTAAAGAGGAAAAACAAAACAAAACAGAATAAAGGGTAACAACACTACAAAATTCCAAGGAAAAAAAGAAAAGAACAACAACAAAAAAAAGCTAAGAAATTATTACTTGACAAATTACATACTGACTTCTTGGAAATAGTTGTTCAAATTATAAAGTTAAAACATGTAAAGTAGACATTCAAACAGTGAGACTGTTAACAGTTCTGCTCCAGGATCTAACAAAAACTGCAATATGGTCATCCATCTTACCCACTCAAATATACATGCAATTATATCAAACGGGTAAAATTAAACACAACAAAACAGAGCAAAGTGGATCATAAGAAAGCAATGTAACAGACATAAATTTCAAAACTAGACAATTGGAGATATTCACTCTCTATCGTATTGACTCTTGTTTTCTTCCAAATAGTTGTTCATATTGTCACATACAGGGTTTTCACATGAAACAGCATAGTATGGAATTGATCTGAGCAGGACGAGGAGGGCATTTCAGGTCTTCAAGACCAGACATTAGGGAAGCCAAGAATAGCTGTCACAGTGTCTCTCACTCTCCTCAAAACAGCTGTCCATACCTTCATGTGTGTTGAACTTAAACAAGACAAAGCAACCTAAAATCACTTTGAACAAAAAGTGATAGTTGTGCTGGACTTCACATCATGACATTATGAAATCAGCACTGGGTAGTGTAGTGTCTCTTTTTCTTCAAAGTAGTTGTTCATTTCAACATGTGTTATATAGTTGGTTCTCGTAAACTGTTTATAAGCTCTACACATGCATGAGTCTATACATGCATATCTATCATGTCACGTGTTGATGCCGGTCCCTGAGAACTGCTGGGTTCCCCAACCTCCGACTTCAGTGTGGCTGAGGTGCGAATTCATGGTGCCTCTGTGTGGGTCGCATGCAGGGCCCTTCTGGGCGAGCTGCACTCTGGCGGCTCAAGCCAGTGGATCGCTTGGTCTGGTCGGGTAGGAATTCAGGCAACTCGAGGAGGGTACCATGCTCACTGATCTTAGCTTCTCAAATGGTATCCCCAGGAGCTCATATTCGAGTGGTTTTTTGCACTTTAGTTTCTTCCTGGGTTGTGAGAGTCCATCTCTCTCTGTTTGGGTCTCTACAAGGTGTTTTATTTTGGCATTTGAGCTGTCTCTCTCAGAGAGGGTCCCTCTCCTGCTACCTACCAGTCCACCATCTTTTCAACAGTCCAAGTCTGTGTCTTTTGATTAATAATATTTAATTTAATAAGTTGTAAAGCCAGGTGGTTGTGGTGGTATACAGCAATCCCAGAAGTCTGAGAGGCTGAAGGAGGATGGTCAATTCAAGCTCAGCTTATTTGTTAATTTAGTGTTACCCTGTGTTTAAAAAAAAGGCTATGGATGGGGATATAGAATTTCTATGTGAAAGCCCTTTGCTGAATATCTAGCACCACAGAAAAATTTTAAAAACATAAGTGCTGGACATGTCCATGCTTTCCTATTAATCCCATCTACTCTAAAGGCTGAGGCAAGAAAATCACAAGTTGAAAGCCAGCCTGGGCAATTTAACAAAGAATAAAAAGATGCTGTTATAGCTCATTGGTAGAGTTCCTTTGGTTTTAGTCCCTAGTATGGTCAAAGAAAAGCTGGGCATAGTACAACATAGATGTTTCTCCAGCACCTGAGAGGCTGAAGCAGGAGGATCTTCACAAGTTGGAGGCCTGCCTGAACTATATAGTGAGGCCCTGTCTCAAGAAAAAAGCCTTTCTGTGGGTATTGACTTCTCCATGAGGACATGCCTCTCACCAAAAGTCTTTGTCCCTTTCCAGAAAAGGAGAATAGGAAATGACAAGAAGAATCTTGTGCTGATCCCCAATTCCTACCCCATGGATGTTAAGTGATGAGGATGTTTTAAAATCACCATGGTCTTTAGCCTTGCATGAGGAGTACTTGTATGTGTTGGCTGCTCCACAACTTTGTCAACAAAAGGAAAAGTCAGGCGTACTAAGGAATGTTCCTTCAGGAAGAAGCAGCACAAACAGGAACCTGAATCAAGATGAGTGAAAAGCCATCCTAATCAACACATTTTGGATTCAAACAAACAACCTGAAGTGCTATAAGATTTTTAGAGAAAAACGTTTAACTGTGTCTTAAATATGCATTACATTGTGTTCCAGAGTTGAAATGTTTTGAGAAAAAGCATTTTAAAGTTTTTGCCCTTTTGTAATGGGGAGAGTTTGTCTAATAGATAATGATATTTGGAAAGCAAATTAACGGTAAAACAAAATACAGTATTGAGAATATAAAATTAATTGCTACCACTAAGATGGAAAAAATTGTATATGATTAAAATTGTTCTGGATTTGTATTAAATAGATAAAAACAAACAAAAAAGAAGCAAGATGCATCAATATACTGCATTCAAGAAACACATTTAACCCAAAAAGAAACTCATAGATTGAAAGTCAAAGGATGGAAAACAATTGTCCAAGCCACCTTCCCTTGGACCTAGCCAACTGGAGCCTCTATGAACTGTAAGCCAAATAAACCTTTCCTACTTTAACTTTGGGTGTCAGGTATTTTGTCTCAGCCATAAGAAAAGTAACTAAGATATCCCATAATAGCTATTCCATTTCCTAAGCAGGACAGTCCTATCAGAATGCAAAAGTTTGGGCAGGGCTCAGTGGTAGAGCACTTGCCCAGCATGTATGAAGCCCTGGACTGATTTCTCAGGATTGCAAAAGCAAAACAATGCAAGACCTGTCTTCACATTTGACCCTGTGATAGCCTGCAAGAATTCATGTTCTATCTCTGGACAACATGTACCTGGACCACACTTTAATCAGAACTATATAGTTATAGTTGTTTTAAGTCAGAGACTCCAAAAGTACTGTGACTTTAGAGGTATGATAGCCAAAATTTCTGCAATTAAACACATGCTTTAGGTGAACTATGTAAAATAAAATTAGAAAATACAGAGTCATAACCACTGCTGGATCCACAGATTGAGACATAAGCATAGAGCTTTGTCTAAGAATCCTGATTGAAACTGGCGGACAAAACTGCTAAGAATTGTTCAGGGGACCTGTGGAGATGAGATGAATGCTGTGACTTCCTCACATGAAATGTCAGATAGGGAGATTTCTCACAGGTCAGGGAAAACCTCCAATAATAAGATAAATGATCTTCCTATCCATGGAAGAGGTACAAGATAGTTCCATGCCAAGATAAGATCTATTTACTCTCATGGTGCCTCCCACTCATCTTATTCAATCCTGTACTAGGAGAAGTGGGTGTGGAGTGTCTAGTGTTAAGATCCTATCAGAAAAGATAAGCAAAGTGCTCTAAAGGATATAACTGTATGTATGTTTAAGTGTGTAAGATAGACGACCATATTACAAAGTTTCCATTAGATCATTGAACAGAATGGTTTACACTGTCAATGTCTGAGTGTCCACTTTTTATGCTTTGATTTTGTAGTTTGAACAACTCTTTCTAAGAAGACACTATGTAACTTATCAACTACTAATTTCTTAGTGTTAATGTGATTTTTTGAAATTCTGTATTATTTCTACCTTTTTTTGTTTTGTCTTGTTTTTCTTTCTTTCTTCTTTAAATTAAAAAAAATTGAAATAGTCTGTGTTTCCAAGGTTCCAAGAACCACTTACATCACTGTGACACACTTGGGGCTCAACCAATCAGGATCTGGGTCTCAGAGAACCTGAGCAAGACATGGAGACAGGAGACGTTGACTCTCCCTCATTATCATCTCTTCAGTATCTCTTCTAGAGAAACTACAGTGGTCTGAAAGGTAAAATAGCTTGATATAATGCAGCATCCATTGGGCCCACTGCCTATCTCACCCAGGTGGTGACTCTTAAACCCAGGTAGGACTCTTAAACCTCTGGGTTTAAGAGTCACCACCTGCTACTGGGTACTGGGGTCAGCGTAGGATCAGTTATTTGTTCAAATTGATTGAGACACTCAAGTTAAGGCCTTAGCTACAGGCTTTCTCACTTCCAATCCCACCTCTGTGTCCCTTTGGGTGAGTTACTATCAATCCTGGGACCCAAACTTTGACAGTACAATGAGCCTGTGTCCCTGGCCTTTCAGAGTCAAAGAAATTACTGCCCAAGCTTTTGGGGTTGAGCCCTAGGAAGTTGTCGCAGTGGGACTGACTGGCAGATTAGTTCAGGTTTGGGGGGGTGGTCTTAAGCTATGACAGACTCTGTCTTCTTCTGTTGTCATCTAGTTCCTGGGAGGACTCAAATAGATCCTGCATCTCTGGCTTTCTGCTCTGTTGTCATTCTTCTGTGGTAGCCCTTGACATTCGTTCTTGTGGATCTTCAACAGACCAGTTAGCACATAGTTTCTTGCACTCAGTTCTTCCTTCGTAAGAGGCGTATTGCAGTTTTTCTTTAACTCTGACTGTGGCAAGTTCAGGGAGCCATGCAGAAAAGTCCCTACTTGCCTGAGCTTGGACTAACAGGGAACATATCCAGGAGAGCAAGCAGTCACCATGCAACACACAGGGCCCATCTGTGAGTCTGTCAGTAAGAAAAAGTAGTGAAAACTCACACATTTAGTCATTGAAACAGGGATTGCAAAGGTGTCAGTGAAACACAAGAGAGGTTGTGTACACAGAGCCATTTACTGGGATACAATGGGAGAACTGAAAAAAACTGGCATTACAAATGAGACTATATGCCAAAGCATATCCTGTAACTTCTGCTGACTAGTGTGTGTGTGTGTGTGTGTGTGTGTGTGTGTGTGTGTGTGACAGAGAGGTGGCCCTGAAGAAGTCTCTGGTTCTACCTGATTATATGAGTTTCCTTGTCCATTTCAGACTTTGTCAGTGTTGCTGTCTTCTTGAGGCAGTGAGTGGAGCCTGCCAGTCATCAGTTATGGATAAAGGTCAATCAGAGGCCAGTCCCCAGGTAACAGATGTAAATATGGAGAAGGAGAAAAATGAAGAGTTAAAACCCTTCAGTCCCAGCACATCAGATGTGAACATGGAGGAGGACCTAAATGAAGAAGTGAATAAACGCAAGGTCTCTAATAACATCCTGATCTACTTAATCAATAGACAACTGGGCAGACCCAGAAATGATGTGGATCTGTCCCAGTGGGTGTGGATGTTGATGTGAAAAGCTCTAGGAAGGAGTGGGCCTTTGCCTACAGTCATGTGATTTATTTACGTCTACATGAATTGAAAAATATTTTAATGACTCTTGAAATGCTTTACCTATTAAACTTATTTTTCCAGTTCATTGGTCTAAAGTGTGTTTTCTGACATAATGTTCTAGGTTACACTAGATAGGAGATTCTGTCCTTCCCAATATTCCACACAGGAGCTCTCAAACTCAAGGGTAATCACGGTATAAAGCTACATGTTACATCTCTTTGTGGTTAATCTGGGAAATAAGTGTGTGTGTCCAGATCCTACAGAGGACTAGGTTATTCACTACAAAGCCCCCTGTGTCTAACCATTTTTGAGAGGCATCCATGCTGCTCCTCTCTAAAACCTATGTTTTTGCATCAGTGAAAAGATATTGTTCAAGAGCAGGCAATGGGATCAGTGGGGGTTTAAAATACCTTTGAATATCTCACAGAGGCTACAGAAAATTCCAGATATGAGGCCTCTGTTTCTTGTCCCCTAAAAGTTACAATGCAAAGTCACTTTTACTACACTGAGCAAATCCCTACAGGCCACAGTCAATTAAGAGAATTTATATTGCCTACACCCCTCTGAAGCCAAGCACAAGTCAATACAACTTGTGAGATGCTTCAAACGCAAAAAAGCTCTGTCCTCAAGTGTTGTGGCTTGCATCTAGATGTACTCGCAAAGGCTTGTATGCTCATAGGTGGGTCTTTCTAGAGGTGGCTGGATCTAGGGTGTGTAATACTGAGATTAAAGGTATGTGGTAACTAAACAAATTTAGTATAGCTCTGGGTGTGGATAATGGAAGGGCTACAGTGTGTCTTTGTTGCACCAATAAATAGGCTTGTAAATTGGATGGAAAATAAGAGGGAAATATGGAAGGCAGGCTGCTGCTGCTTGTTGCTTGCAGCCTCCTGCCTGTTCTTCTAAGGACTGTTTTTCCACTATGATGCCTGTCTACCATGCCACCCTGCCTTGGAGCTAGCTGACTGTGAACTGAAACCTCTAGAGACTGAGCCAAAATAAACCTTTCCTACTTTAAAATGTGGGTGTCAGGTATTTGGTCTCACCAAGGAGAAAGTAAGACACCAGTGGAATGGGCAGGACAAGCCCAATACTCACCTTGTGTAACTGTGCACTGAGAATCTAGAGGTAAAGCTGACAGAAAGAATGAGGGAGCCAAGAGGTAGGAGCAGTGGGAAAAGCACAAGCCTACAAGTAAGAAGGAATGAATCCTGAAAATCTCCCAAGCAATAGACTTGTGCTTTAAGGTGAGATGCAAAGTCAGGCTTTCTGCAGCACTTCTTCTTTCCCCATCTTTTGCATCCTCAGGTCATATAACATTTCTCCATCTGTTTCCTGTCACTCCTTTTGCCTATACAGCTCTACACTATCTATGTCCTCTTAGCTTGGTCTGTTCCCAGTCCTTACTGTGCAGAAAAAAGTTAAACATTCTGTGTCTTTTTTATTTTTTTATTTTTTTAAATTTTATTTAAAGAGAAAAAACAAAACAAAGCAAAACAGAATAAAGGGTAGCAACACTACAGAATTTCAAGGAAAAAAGGAAAAGAACAACAACAAAAAAACCTAAAAAATTATTACTTGACAAATTACATACTGACTTCTTGGAAAT